>JAQJVL010000039.1:3561159-3863482 GCA_035578905.1 Stictocephala bisonia
CCCCATCGGGCATTTTTCCCGGGGTTTTTTTGTTGGGTTTTTGTAAAAAATTATCTTTATTTGCCCCCCAAAGGTAATAATAAAACACAATTAAAGCCCCGGTTTGCCCTGGGGACCCCAAAGACTAAAAACCATTTTCTTCCTACCCCACCTATCTTGATACTG
Source organism: Stictocephala bisonia (assembly GCA_035578905.1). NCBI lineage: Eukaryota > Metazoa > Arthropoda > Insecta > Hemiptera > Membracidae > Stictocephala > Stictocephala bisonia. Next base: position 3,561,325 of record JAQJVL010000039.1, read on the forward strand.
AAACGATTCAGTTTTTCAATTACCCTAAAAACATTTCCATTTTTTTGGAAAAAAAACCCCAAAAATTTAACCTTTAAATTTCTATTTTCTTTTTTTTAAAAAAAAAAGTAAAGGCTGATTCTAAAAATTCCAAAAGAATAAAAAGCCATCAATGATAGCAGCCCCTTAAACCATCCTTATTTAAAAAAAAAATGAAAAAATTTAATTAAAAAAATTTAAAAAAAAATAAAAAATTTTTTAACTGTGGGGTTTCATGAAATTGTTTACACATTTATACACTTTTGTGAAAGTTTACAAATATTTGAGTGTAAGGGGTTTTTCATCATTTTCATATTTAAATTAAACTTTCCTCAAGCCATCCCCAATTAAACCAAATCACAAGGCTAAAAACCCAAATTTCCGTGGGGGCCAAATGACTGAAAGGACCCCTCAAGCGAATGTTACAAAACAAAATTGTCTGCCTGAGATCCCCCTATGATTTCAAATGGCCCAAAAGATGAACAAATAAATCTCTTTTAAAAGGGGTTAACACCCCGAGCCCAACTCTCCCCCTCGGAAACCGGTCCCAAGCCCGGCGTCTCATCTTCCCATAACCGATGAGGAGGAGGAGGTAGGACACCTTCCCACAGCTCTCAGTGTGATCCCGATGCTGAGAGCACTCCTATCCCATTAATTCCTTATCCTAACTAACCTCTCCAACCAAGCCAAGGCGGAACAGCGTGGGCCGAGGGCTGAATGGCTGGTGGTAGACCAGTCTATACCATGCGGACTCTGGGACACCTGCCGAAAATCCAGTTTCAAATAGGCTTACCCTGGCATGCGGGGCTCTGTCGGGGCTAGGACCATATATTTCCCTAGCTAATCGTGGGAATCCTATGACCCAGATAAAACCAAAACAACAAAATCTTCTCCCTAAGGACCGCATTGAGACCTTAGGCAATGAACCGAGCATGGGAGCAGAGGGCAGCCACACTGGCCAGCCCTTGTTTTCCATTGCTCGGGCTAAATCAACCGTCGGGGGGGGGGACATGTCTCTCTCCGATTCTGACTCCAACTTGGCTGGCTGGGGACAATGCCAAGGGTGATTCAAAGCCAATCTGCACCACAGTAAGGCTGCCCTCGGCAGCCCTCCTGTCAGTCCATGACTGCACATAACATCGACCTGGCCGTGATTCAGGAACCTTCGTTACACAAGGGCAGAATCGCAGGACTGGCCGATGCAAAAGGTAAGATAATTTCCTCTTGTTCCACCCAATAATGCTAGGACTTGTATCTTGGTACGCAATGGTATGGAAGTATTTTCCCCTGTTTGATTTCTGTTCCAGGGACATCACGACAGTGAGAATTACACTGAGCACTGAGGAAGGGCATAGGGAGTTCATCGTCAGCTCTGTGTTACCTTCCCCTATGATGCTCAGGATCCACCTCCTTCCAGGGAACTTGAAGCCCTGGTGGAGAAACAATCCATTGGTGGGCGGCACCTTCTGGTCAGCTGCGATGCCAATGCACATCATGAAGCATGGGGATCATCTGACTCCAACAGGAGGGGTGAGTACCTATTAAACTTCATTAGTAAATTATGATTTATTTATACTAAATCGGGGCAACGAACCCACATTTAGGAACAGAATTAGAGCAGAAGTCATAGACCTGACCCTTTGCAATGCGGTCACTCTAGGCCTCATTGACAACTGGCGGTGTCTCTGACGAACCTTCTCCTTTCTGATCATCTGTACATTTGTTTTGATATCAAGGCTAAAATGTCAGCCCTTTCCTCTCCTCACTGAAATCCAAGGCCGGACGGACTGGGAGTCCTATGCTGCGGAACTCTCGGCCATTGCGGGACTGGGTCCCGGGGGGGGTAGAGTACGAATAAGGTCTGTCGTGGAATTAGAGCAGGCGGCATCCTGCTTACAGGACGCGATCCTCGAAAGTTACCACGACAACTGTCCAATTTCAAAACACACCGCCTAGACCAAAAATCGGGTGGTGGTCAAAATCCCTGGAAGCTAAGAAAAGGCGCGTTAGGATGCTTTTTAACCGCTCTAAGGTGGCCAACTGTCGGGAAGAGTATCGTTTAGCTCTTAACGACTACAATTCATCCATTCGTGATGCCAAGAAGGCTTCATGGCAAACCTTTTGTAGGGGCATTGACTCCATCAAAGAGGCAGCCAGAAATCCAGAAAATCTTGGCTAGCCGAACTTATCACCCCATGGGCAGGTCTTAGAACCAGCTCAGGGGAACTGACAACTCTACCTGGCGAAAACGCTCAAGCTCCTTCTGGAGTGTCACTTCCCAGGGAATCTCGTTGACGATGCTCTGGAAGTCTCTGGCCCTCGAGAGATTAGCCCTATACCTAGGGCAACTCGAGAGGACTGGAGGCAAGCTAGACGCATAGTCACCGTTTCCAAAGTTAAATGGGCAATCGACAAGTTCAGCCCATTTTAATCGCCAGGAGGCGACGGCATCTTCCCGCACTGTTGCAGAAGGGCCCCACCGAACCCTCCACTTTCTACTTTGCGAAATCTTCAGAGCGAGCCTTGCCTTCGGGTATATTCCTCAGTCCTCGAGAGTCAGCAAAGTAGTTTTTATTCCAAAGCAGGGTCGTGGCGACTACACAAACGCCAAATCCTTTAGGCCAATTAGTCTTTCCTCGTTTCTGGTGAAGACCATGGAGAGACTCGTAGAATTTTACATTCGAGAAGGGGCGCTTAAAGACTCCCCTTTACATCGAAATCAGCATGCATATCTCCCGGGGAAGTCTTGTGAGTCTGCCCTCCATTGTCTGGTCAGACACCTTGAACATTCCCTGGAGAATAAAGAAATCGCTCTAGGAGCCTTTTTGGATATTGAGGAGGCATTCAACAACACCTCATATCAGTCAATTATTCGTGCTCTGGGACAATGTGGTGTAGAGCCTACCATTTGTAGGTGGGTCGACCACATGTTACGGGGCAGAAGAATTCAATCAACCCTTCTAAGTGAGGTGGTGGAGATTTCTGCGAGCCGGGGGACGCCCCGCAGGGGGGAGTTCTTTCACCCCTCCTGTGGGACCTGGTGGTGGATGATCTAGTCAGCCTCACTGAAAAGGGCATTTTCATACAGGGCTATGCGGATGATCTAGTCCTACTGGTCCGTGGCAAGTACCAGGGCACTGTTACGGACATCATGAATGACAGTCTGGAAGCAGTGAACTCCTGGTGTGCAAGAGAAGGGCTTGCAATAAACCCTTCCAAGACAGTAATAGTTCCCTTCACCAGGAAAAGGGTTCAGGGCTCCTTCAGAGGCCTGGCCCTTGGGGGGGTGTCTCTGCCTGTTTCATCGTCGGTTAAGTATCTGGGAGTAATCCTTGATCAGAAACTGACATGGAACTTGCATCTTGATAAAGTCATCCGCAGAGCTAAGTGGTCCTTTGTGACCACTAGGCGCTGTGTGGGCTCTACATGGGGCCTGTCACCCCATGTCTGCCACTGGCTTTACACAGCGGTCATCAGACCACAAATTACTTACGGGGCTTTGATCTGGTGGCCTAAGGTCAACCAGGTAACAGTCCGGGGTAGGCTTTCTAGCCTACAAAGACTTGCCTGCATGTGCATGACAGGGGCCTTTAGGTCGACCCCTTCTATTGCACTGGAGGTTCTTCTCAACCTGCCCGCCCCTTGATCTCTTCATTATTGGCGGCGGCGGCGGCTTATAGGCTTCAGCTAACTGGCCACTGGAGGGGGTCCTGCATAGGTCACTCCTCAGTGACCAATCTAGTAAATGACGAGATACTCTCAATGAAGTCTGACTTTGTTGGGACTAAGCTCCTTTTCGCTAGACCCTATACTGTGGACCTCAGGTCGAGGGAGTACTGGGACGGTGTTGGTAGCCCGGTTTTCTTCTCACGACCGAGTTGTGTGGTTCACAGACGGGTCTAGAATGGGCAACAGAGCTGGATTTGGCGTCTATACTGGCAACCCTAGGACCAACGCTAGCGTGAGCCTGGGAGCGTATGGCACCGTCTTCCAAGCTGAAGTCACCGCAATCCTTCATTGTGCCGCCCAGGCGGTCGAGAAAGGGGTTTGTGGGAAATACATCCGCATCCTCTCAGACAGTCAGGCGGCCTTAGGGGCTCTGGACTCCTGGAAGGTCTCGTCTGGTCTAGTCTGGGAATGCGTGGAGACCCTCAGTATCCTGGGATCAAGAAACCAGGTCTCGCTGGAATGGATCCCAGGACATAGGGGGACTAGAAGGCAACGAGCAGGCCGATGCCTTGGCTAGGGAGGGGGGTCTCAAGCCCTTCACTGGTCCTGAGCCGGCCTGCGGCGTTTCGATTGCAGCTGCCAAAGCAGCAATTAAAAACTGGGTCAGCGCCAGACATCTGGAAAGATGGCGGCGGTTCCCAGGGCAAAGACTCGGCAAGGTTCTTGTCAAGAAGCCCTCCCAGAAGTTGACTAAGTCATTTCTTGGATTAAACAAATCGCACGTTAGGCTGGTGGTGGGGACTCATCACCGGCCACGGCAAATTCCGGAGGCATTTAAGAACGGTGGGACTCTTTGCGGAGGATCCCATCTGTCGCCTCTGTGGGGAGGACGAAGAGTCGGCAGAACACATTGTCCTGGAGTGTGAGGCTCTTGGTGCCAGAAGAAGAGCACTTTTTGAAGGCTCACCTCTGGGACAGTTTGGAAATTACCAATCTAGTGAAGAAGCTCCTTGACGTGGTCAAGGGCAGCCAGCTTTACGACGATTAGGCACCGGGATTGGCACAAAAAGCCTTAGGCTTCGTTGCAAGGGTTGGCTGGACCAACTATATATCCCCTTTTAAACTAAACTAAACTAAACTAAACACGCGAGTCTGTAGGCATACCTCTAAAGAGGCCAAGATAATTAACAATGCTTCAGACAATGTATCTGATGAGGCCATAGGCTGATATCAACAAGAGCTATTTACATTGTTAAACTAAGGCTGTAGACTCAATTCTCCCATAAGGCCGCTAGAGGCAGATTTCTCTTGTGAGGCCGAAGGCCGGAATCGTCAAGGATGGAGGAGACCATGTCCCAGCCAACATGTGAGATCAAAGGCAGGGCCCTCAGGCTGAGCCCTTGCAACTGTGAGGGGGTTGGGGGGTGTAGATCCCAGTGAGTGATGCTAGTTACTAAAATATAAAACTTAATTTGGATCATTCACTCATATTGACATGAATGTTGATCCGTTTCCCTAGTGTCTTTGAAGTTTGGACTGTAAGTAGTTCAAATTAAAAACATACTTTATTTTACTGTCGTTACATTTACAAACATTTATGTTTTTTAAATACTTTATGAACGAAAAAATCCTCTATAGGCTTACCTGTTCGTGGGGCCAGTTGTTTTATGTATAGACTTACATATTTTACAAATTAAAAACAAAAATATGTTTGATCTAAAACTGACAGTAAAAGGTTGAAAATTGATTAAAAGTAAATATTTATTTTTGCTGAGTATGATTATTTTCATATTTCCTATAATTAGGGTTAGTTTTAGGGGTTTGAAAATGAAAATGTCTCTAAAAATAACCTGGAGAGCTTGACTCTTGAGAACGTAGTTTCATTCAATCAATAAAATTAAATTTAATGTACACCTATGGCATATAGTTATTTACAGGAAGAAATGAGGATTCTAAAAGTACAAATGTACAAAAGTTATTGGATTTATATGAGAATTTTTACGATAATGTCATTTTAATTTATTTAAAAAATTTTAAACATTTTTGATAATAATCTATTCTATCCACAAATTGAAATACACTATTCATTACACGACTAAAATAAGATGAAATGTTAACTTTAATATAAACTAAGGAAACCCATTTACATTCAGAATCTGTCTGTAACAAAACCTGTTTTATGCTAACAATTTAGTGAACATTTTAAAATGTTTTTTGTGTTTTTTAAATAACTTTTGCCTCCTTCATTATGCCCCAATTATACCATTCGACATGTCCCCTCTTGCGCATATCACATATCTTGCTTCACCTTATGTTCTGTAATAAATGTATTAATCGGAAATCTTGTACATATTTCAGTTTTTTTACAATATGGCTTAAAAGTAAAAATATTTTGCACCTGAGGGTTGTTAAAATTTACATTATAATATAAAAATAGTTTTTTCTACTTATTTACAACGGTAAACACGTTTTTTAGCTAATAAACAAACGTTTTAATGTTCAACTCACCTGGCCCTTCAACACACTCTTCCAGAAATTGGCCGGGAGCAAAGTAGCTGAAAAAAATATTATTACTGTAGTGGTTGTAATAAAAAAGCTTTAAGCATTGTCAATAATTATATTTCACCATTATATCATTTATAAATTAGTCCCTCTATGCTGCTTACCCCTAGTCAGTAATTGGATTTTCAGGTTCACATAAATACTGAGGATTACAGAGGATAATACAATTTAAATTTTGGCTCATTCACTTGTATTTAATCCAAAAACTTCCAGGGAGCATACTGTTTGGTTTTATATCTAATGGAGTAGCAAGTGTCGTTTTGGTAATGCAAATTGTTCAGTTTAACCTATTGGTGATGTAATTAATTTTAAAAAAAATATATCGTAAGGGCAAATATTTGCATGACAAGCTTAAAAATGAGCAAAACCTTTGCAGTGACAAGTGCTATTACTTACACAGTCAACATTTCATTAGAAGCATCCTACCGCTATTCTGTTAAGTCGCCACACCATTCTCTAATGTACGAGCCTGAGGCTTGCCAGGCCATGTAGGGCCATAACCGCGGAGATTTCTAATGCAATTGCACCAGTCGCCTTTTTGCGCCTGAGTGGAATTAGAACCCAAGCCACGCCATCTCCCTTGCCACAAAAGTCGGTGACACTGTCCACAGACCACTGAGGTGCGATGCGGCATGGGCTAAAACTGAGCTCTTAGTGGGAAAATGTTGTACTGTGATTTTGTAATAAATATATAGCATTAGTTTTTCCCTTTGTCACTAGTTCTACTCATAATAGGTAGTCTCTAGTGAAAATGTTGTCCATCAACAATTAAACTAATTGTCTGGTATTAGTTTAGCTAGAAAAGCGTGTTTTGGCCCGACGGGAGTAAGATGTATGTCTGCGGTGGCTTGGCAGTTTGGAAAACGGCCACCTTAAGTCTCGATTTAGATAAAACTTTAAAAAATTTGTCTCCCTTACCTTCCATTGTATGTAGTGTTTGCGTCAAAGGGAACAGTTGGAGGTCTGTATTTATTCTTCTTGGTCCATGGCAAATCTTCTTTCTCAGGTGGACAGTAAGGCTGGTAGCTGAGTTTGTGGGTTGTTTTGTCGTCCATTTTGGTACTTGGTGGGCTAAAACTTTAAAAGGAAATCAGAAATTCTTTATTCATTCAATGGTATACATAAGCATACATAGGAATAGTGTCAATAAGCAAAATGATAGTTATTAGCATTCATTACAAGATTATGGTTTATAAAATAATTACTAATATTTTCAAGCTCTATGTAAGAAATCATTTCAACCTTTTCAAATGTTTTACCTGATACTTTTAAATTGGAATCGTCTGCATAAAGACAAAGTGTTTCACCCATACTAATGAGGTAGCATAAGAATAACAGCGGTCCTATTGTGGATCCTTGAGGGACTCTGAACTGGTTGTAATCTTGACTGTATTTTAGATATTCTATTGTTCTGCGTCTTATGTGTTATTTTGACAAATTGGAATCAGATTTAAATATGAGGGGAAGGATTTAAAACTATTTGAGGAAATGACAAGATTTTGTAACTTTTTAGTTAAAATGAAGAAGACGTCATGTGTAAAAAAAAAACCTATCCAAAGTTAAATGGAATGAAATTCATTTTAATTACTTAGTTACAAATAAAGTAGGAAAATGCAGGAAATGTTATTTCAATCCACACTGCTTTATACTTCCATAATCGTGTAGTTAAAGGATACAATATAAAGTAATTGCTAGGATCCACCAATTGACGTTTTGGTGTTTATCTTCAAAATATCCTCTCACTTGTTTTAACGTAGTGTACATTTTAATTAGAATTTTTATTTTAATCACTATGTGGTACTAGAGTGTGACAAAAAAAAGACATAGGTTTTTTTTTAATTAAAATAATACGTGTTGGTACATATGCAGTAAAAGTAAACGTCAGACAACACAAATTTATTATAATATAAGCACAAAATGCACAAATTATAATACAAGTACAAAATGCACAAATATTATAGTGATCGATTTCCGTGAACCACGTTCACCTTTTTCAGACCAGAGGGATTCACAAAAGAATGAAAATGGTGTTCAACAATCGTCAAAATGGTGGCTGCTGTGATATTATTGGTTAATCCCTATTGGTTGTTACTTATGTTCTTTTATTCTCTGAAAATACATTATTAAAATTATTTTAATAATAATCAAAATTAACCTGTTCATTTATTAATTTATCATGATCCTTACATTTTCTTTAAAAATAAATAACTTCCCAACTGAATGTAATGGAAAGAGTATATTTAGATAATATGTTAAATATGCTTAATTGTCACCACCAGAAGCTTAGGTTTACCATTGAACTTGAATCTATGAATGAAATTAACTTTTTGGATCTAAAAATAATACGTGATCATAACGAACTTTCATATAGAATTTTCAGGAAACCTACTCAAACCAATTGTACAATAAATTACAGTTCTGTCCATCCCCCGTCTCACAAAACAGCTTGCTTCAGAAGTATGATATATAGGGCGTATTCAGTACCATTAAGTGTTGCAGATAGAAAACAGGAAATAAATTAAATAAAATCAATAGCTGTTGCAAATGGATACATGGAATCAATCATTGAAATTGAAAGTAGAATAAAATAGAAAAACAATTTTGTGACGATAAACCAACCACACTTAAAAAGAAAAATCTGATAAAGAACAAAAGAAGTATGTATCCTTCCATTACAATGGACCGTTTACACAAAGAGTTGGTAATATATTTAAGAAATTCAATTTATCAGTAGCTTTTAAGACTAGTAATACTATGTCCAACATTTTACACCCGAATATTGAAAGTGAAGATAAATTCAATAATTCAGGAATATATAGGATTAACTGTAATGATTGTAATATGTTTTACATAGGTCATACTGTAAATTTTAGCAGAAAATATAAAAACCATGTCTTTGCTTTTAAAAATAAGAAACCTGAAAGATCTAATTTAGCTAAATACCTTCTGAATCGTACCCACAGTTTGAATAAAATAGATGAAAATGTAGATATTCTAAAAGTTTGTAAGAAGGGTATTATGAATGCTTGGGAAGAGTTATTTATTTTTAAAGAAAAATGTAAGAATCGTGATAAATTAATGAATGAACAGGTTAATTTTGATTCCGAAATAGTTTTTAATAATGTATTTTCAGCGACTAAAAGAACAGAAGTAACAACCAATAGGGATTAACCAATAATATCACAGCAGCCACCACTTTGACGATTGAATATTGAACACCAATCTGATGCCTGTAAATTGAGTTGTTGAACACCATTTTCCATTCTTTTGTGAATCCCTCTGGTCTGAAGAAGGTGAGCGTGGTTCACTGAAATCGATCACCATAATATTTGTGCATTTTGTACTTGTATTGTAATATATTTGTGCATTTTGTGCTTATATTGTAATAAATTTGTAAAATTGTAATAAAATTGCCCGGATATAGTTATCATGATATTAAAAGTTAGTACTAATTTGTTTTTGGAACAATCAAACGATCAAATGAAACTAATTGAGGTATTTGGAACAATCAATAATTTTTCTGTTATTTTCTTAACACACTCACTTGCCTCAATGTTCGATTGACTCTTATTTTATTTTTTATATTACTAAAATTTATATAGAATTGTTGATAAATCAGATATCATGTGCTTTGAACTTTCAAATGTAAAGTAATTACTTTATAAAAAGGGTAAACTCGTTTCAGCCGTTCAATTAATGGTTCAAGTTGAAACAAAATACATAAATATAAATAATCTTCAATCTTCTCTGATTCATTAAAAAGACAATTTTCTTTAATTTGATCCTTTCATAGTCGGTTTTGAATAAGATATATATTTATTTATTTATTTATTTATATATATTTATATTTTAAAATTATAATCAAATTCTTACAAATTTTAATACAAGATTGAATTTTTTAATGATTTTATCAAAGTTAGTTCTAATGCATGCTAATGTGTTTGTATTATTAATGTCCTGTGACTCATTTCAAGGACCTGAAGATGTCAGTGGCATCAATTTATGTCTTATTGTGTAATTAATGTGTATCATTATTGTGATAGGTTGATTTGTCTTCTCTGCTGTTTGCTCATTCCCTATCTTTTGTATCAACTTGGAAATGGTAAATCAAAAAATACATTCAATGTTTTACAAGTTCTTATATAAAAAATGTTAGTCAAAAAATCCTAGAAAATTGAGTTTGTTAATTTTTTTAGAATTTCTAACACTAAAAATATTGATGTTAGATAATCTTAAGAGTACATGGGTTAAAAATGTATATCCTTCTGTCAGTGAACATAGCTTTATAGCATAGTAGATGATAAAGAGTAAATATTAATACACCTTTTTGTTATTTTAGAAATCTTGCAACTTGACAACTTACCCTTGCTGAGGTTTGAATGAAGTGACAGGCTCAAACCTGTTGAGATCTGGAAACTGGTAAGACATGTTTGCAGTTGTATTCTCTATGAACAAACAGATGGTGGCTTGTATGAATAACTCCGCAAGAAAATGGCGAGTAGCATTAACGTGAAACAGTTAATAACAACGTAATGATTCACCCGCCTACCCTCCCACACATGTGAAGTGTTATTGATCCACCCACCCATACACTTAAAAATGGTATGAGAGTGATTAAATGTGTGACCCTCACAGCCACCCATATACACATTGGTATTGATTGACCCATCTACCCACCAATACACACTCAGTGGTATTGACCCCTTCCACATACCCTTATTTGTACTGTGTTATTGACCCACCCATACACAGTGGTACTGACCCACCCACCAATCAATACACATACAGCGGTGGTAATGACTCATCTGCACACCCATTCACATACAGTACACCCCACCAACCCCCTACATGTACAGAGCGTCTCTCTTCATAGTTTTCATTAAAGACATTTAGGACGTTGTATCATCTTTGTTATCATAGCATACTACAGGCGAAACAGCAATAGGATAGCTACAGAATTCTGTCTAGTGCAGGAAAAAAGCTGTTTTTTTTTTAAATAACCCCTGATAAATTATGAAAATAATTTTTCAACCACCCTTAAGAGTCCTCTATATTTTCCACTTTATTAAATTAATTCTCCGTAAGGCCAATGTTGATTTAAAAAAAACTATTACACATATTTTTACTACAGTTTTATACTTGACCATTTTTTAAAGAATTGTCTAGAGCCCTTTGAGATCAGATTTTAATTTTATAACATTTTCCTTTTTTATACAAATATCGAATGTAATTTAAGTTTTTTTAACCAAATCCAGTTAGAGAAACCCCTAATCTCATGAAGCTCTAGTCACAATGATCCTATAAAGCAAGTTAACATTTGAAATATGTATGTTACAACGAATGTATGATTGAAATGTTCTTAAGAGCGCAGGTGTTAGTGCTGATAAATGAGGGAGGGGGCGGATGGACAGATGACAACCGGTCTTCTGATAGTCAATAGATATAAGTAGTTCAAAAGTGAACACCAGATAGAGGGTTTAGGGCTAAATTGCAACAAATTTATTCACTGGAGAAGACTGTTAAATCAAAATAATATACGCGTACGATAATGAAATAATTGTGGTGGATTAAGACTGAAGGACCAATTACTTCACTGATTCACTTCACTTCCGTAACTTGTGTAACACTTAGATACGGTGATACATCAGAATAAATGCTACTAATTGTAATATACTCACAATCTTGCTTTTGGCGTAAAAATTCAATAGACCTGGCCGATCTGATAGCTTCGTTTTCTTGAGGTTTCAAGATCCTTCCTACACCGTCCAACACACAGGCGAACGGTACCCGACACACATACTTGACCCTTGAACTGATCGGTTGATCGCCAACACAACCATTGGATAAAAGGGGTTTTATAAACAATGCCTTTACATAATAAGAGATAGCAAGAGTTGAAGTGAACAGGCCAGAAACGGCAAGCGTCATGTGACATGCAGGATATACTTCTGCTCTGGTGCCATAGAGTTAAAATTAAATTAATGCAAATCAAGTTAATAAGATAATGAATACATAACAGTACGACTTCACACCAAATTAGGGACGAGAACCTGGGAAGTACAGTTGAATTACAAAGAATAATAATAATTGATTACATTCAATTTTAATTTTTAGTCATCAGGCTTTGATCAAAACTAACCAGTACAATCAGCTGTAGATAACCTTATTTCTACCTCAGTGGTATTACATATATATTAAATACTGTCTACATCTCTCGTTTGCCCAAAATAATGTATATAATTCTACGTGATTTTACTCTAAAAAGTGCTTGATAAAAAGGCTCTTACTTTCCATAGGCTCTTCTGAAAAACCCAGGTTCCCTGGATGAATGACCCTTTCCACCTCCTGGAGAGGTTTGGCCGTGTAATCATGTTTGTGTGTCGTCAGATCTGATAATGGACCATCCCCCATTAACTGATGATCTGTTGGATAAACCTTGTTAGGAGGCCTAAATCCTGGCCATGCTCCATAACTCATCTAGCATACAAAAAAGGTGTTAATTGTTGCCAAATTAGTGTTAAAAAATAATGTTTAAGGAAAAAATTCTATTTTAATTTTTAAAATTCAGATTTCTTCATGAGAGCCAAGTTGTGCATATGAATCCAATATTGAATTCCATATGCAATGTAAAAAAAATTGATAAATTAGGATAACATTTTGTTTACGTGACATTAATATAAAATATTTGTTGTATACATACAGTACATATTTTATAGCATTAATTACTGTGTGCATTGAAATATTTTACTAAGAAGCTTTCGTGCAGAGAGGTTTATTTTACAATAAACTGAGCTTTATACTGTATTGATTGTTACAACAATTTATTACATTCATTAGTAATTTATTTTACATAATACTATTAAATGACTTTTCTGTAGATTTGAAATATTGTCAAACACCATAATTGCTTGAAGAGTAAATGCCAGCCATGCTAATTTTATGGTACAGTGACAGTGTACAGGAAGGGGCAAAGTGCGGAACATTTGGCTGGTTTACCGGAAGTACTATCTGGAATAAGTAATGTGTATTAAGACGGTGTTTCATTTACCCACCCGCCCACCTCAGTTTATTATATGCTCTGTTTAAAGTTTAGGGAACGGTTTAAGTTATAAAGTTTGTAAACTCTACAAAGAGCTATCTTATCTAACGGAGAATGATTTTAATAAAGAGCTCAGGCAGACGTTTGGCGTACTATTACCTCACCTTTTAGTTACTTCAGTGTGTGCTGGAGAGAGACAGCAAGAGGGTGACCACTGTGCAACATATTCCGATAGTACTAGAACTAATTTCAAAGACAGGCCGGCTACATGGAAACCATATGAATAGACAGAAGTATTTTTTTCTTTAGAAAATGTAGCATAGTAAGTAGTAAACTATAGTAATTATTAGAAAAAAAAATACCCCTTGGTACAATATAATATAAATTGTCCTCGATAACTCCAGGTTACATGACAATGTTTGTTACACTATAATAGTGCCACAGCTTAGATAAAATGAAGTTTCACTGTCTTGTGAACCTACAACTGTGGAAAACAAGTCAATACCACTGACACTCAAGTCAATGTTTGTTACACTATAGTGCCACAGCCTAGATACAATGAAGTTTCACTGACTTGTGGAACTAAATATACTTTGAAAACAAGGCCACATCATCTGCATCACTAAGGCTGAGTGCCTAAAGTAGTTGGTTGTATAAACAATACATATGCAGTTAAGTATTGATAATCTGCACCTATGGGCTGAAAGATCATATGCTTACTGTTCAGTTGCGGGTGAAATGAACAAGGAGTAGTTAGTTATAAATAATTTGTTGTGGTTCAGTTAAAATTCACTAACTTAAAACCCGATATTTTGACAGTACTTGGCAGTCTGATAACTCTACAGTCTGATAACTCTACAGTCTGATACTCTACAGTCTGATACTCTACAGTCTGATAACTCTACAGTCTGATACTCTACAGTCTGATACTCTACAGTCTGATACTCTACAGTCTGATAACTCTACAGTCTGATAACTCTACAGTCTGATACTCTACAGTCTGATAACTTGGCAGTCTGATAACTCTACAGTCTGATAACTCTATAGTCTGATAACTCTACAGTCTGATAACTCTACAGTCTGATACTTGGCAGTCTGATAACTCTACAGTCTGATAACTCTACAGTCTGATAACTCTACAGTCTGATAACTTGGCAGTCTGATAACTTGGCAGTCTGATAACTTGGCAGTCTGATAACTCTATAGTCTGATAACTCTACAGTCTGATAACTCTACAGTCTGATAACTTGGCAGTCTGATAACTCGGTAGTGTGATGACTCAGCAGTCTGATTGATAACTCTACAGTCTGATAACTCGGCAGTCTGATAACTTGGCAGTCTGATAACTCTACAGTCTGATAACTCTACAGTCTGATAACTCTACAGTCTGATAACTCTACAGTCTGATAACTCTACAGTCTGATAACTCTACAGTCTGATAACTCTACAGTCTGATAACTCTACAGTCTGATAACTCTACAGTCTGATAACTCTACAGTCTGATAACTCTACAGTCTGATAACTCTATAGTCTGTTAATTTGGCAGTCTAATAGCTCGACAATCTGATAACTTGACAGTCAATAATTGATGGGGTAGTCTAGCTGGCTTTAGATTTGATGTATTTTGACTTGAAGGAATATATAAGGCTCCAGATTATATGCCAAGGGCATTGAAGGAACATTACGTTGTTTGCAACACCAGGAATTGTCTGCAAAGGATATTCCTCCTACGACTCCTTGACGAAGCAGTCAGGTGCCGAATTAAGAAGAACCATCTTCCATTAAATACTTTTTTCATCTCATTCAGCTGTATGTAATTGTTGGATATTCGAGATACCTATGCAGATACAATGACTATATACAAGTAATATTCGTACCTGTATATAATTTTGTAATGTAATTTAGTATATAATAATAAAATTATGATCCAACTTAGCTCTATCATCACTTATTCATGATTTCATTCAATTGGACTCTTTAAAAATTTCAATGTTCTGGATAACTAGACAACCCCCAAACACGACAACCTCTGGGTCCACAAAGTGGTGAGTCAGAGAGGTTTCATTAAATATCAATTTAGTTTTTGTTTGTATCTAAAGAACTGTCCAAGTACCTTGTGGGTAGTATCACTACTAAAGTCTCCTGATGAAATTAAGTTTGATTTAGCTATTTTTTGAGATCCACGGCAACGTTTCATCTGGTTTGGGTCAAATCCGTAATATGACATTTTGTATGTGGTGCCATCATTTATCTTGCATTCAGGAGGCTTAAAATTCTAAAACAATAAAAAAATATACTTTTGATTTTATAAATACATAATGGATGTTACAGCAAAGTTGTAGTTAATATGCGATACAGTTGATGCTCTATAATTCGAAACTCGCTACTCCAACATATCCACTAGTCTAATGTGTCGCTGATTAGTATTCAGTATTTTATAACTAAATAAATTTCATCTTGACTTGTATTTTGTGTGTTTATTCATTACCTTTTTACAGTTAAAATAGTCCTTCTGCATGGTATATGTATTTTACCAACACAACATACAGTGTATTATTTCCTAAGCTTCATTTAACGTATGTACAGTGTACATAGCATATGCTTTACTGCAAATATAGCCTCTCTATAATCCAGGCACTCTTAAACCCAACAGGGTGTCGGTTCAGTAATCATCAGATTTATAGTCAACACTATTAACTTTTAGGACTTATATGATTGTTAGATCTTTCAATAAATCTGATTGACATTATATCCAGTACTTTCTATTAGTCCTTTAGACAATAGGGGGACTAGTCAATACTATAAGCCAATGTAAGTTCAGATACAGCCTAATACTTAATAGAAGTTCTAAGGTTTTTAAGGTTTAATAATTAAATAATATAGTTTAATAAGGTTTAATAGTTTTTAAGGTAACATTTATATTATCATAATATCATATGACACTATTCTTAGTATACCATGCAAACTTTGAATTTTTTAATATTTTATTTGAATTTTAATATTTGAAGAGTATTTTAATTGAATTGGAAAAAAAGCCCTGGCTATTGGGCTATTAATAAATTGCCCTTTCTGAGGAACAGTCAAACTCAGATAGTAACCAGACTACACTCATCCTACACTCATATAACCATTCATATTCGCCTTAAAATACCAACAACGTTGTGTCGGCGTCTCATATATAAGAATAAGAAATGAAATTTCAGATTTAAGGATATAAGGATTGACTCTGTAGAAACGAGAAGACTGTCTAAGGCAGCACATTTACACTAGACGCATATCTGTGCTGCTATCTAACAGTGAATGGATTAAAATAAGCACTCACACAACTTTTTGGTGGACTATTATCTCAGTTATTAGTCACTTCGGCGTATATAAGGGTGGGACAGAGAGAGAAATGACAAGAGAAGAGAGGGAGACCACTGGCGCTAAACGTGGAAATCGAACATGAACTAATTTTACCAAAAAGATAAACTGGAATCAGAGGACCCATATGAGCACACAGTCTTCTTGTTTCTATAGTCAATTATGTAAGTTGAAACTAGCTCCTTCAATTAGCAATGACAAAAGATAACACGTGAACGCCACACTACACATTTGTATTTGAAGTAATTATTATACTTTTTTCACTTATATGAAAGTTGTTTTGGATGTTGTTTACTTGTTTGTAATTTAAAGATACATGATTTTTTTTATATTTTCATTGTACTAAACCAATAACAATATTTGAGGTAATACATCAAGATTATAGTCAACTTTCTTATTGTCACAGTCAAACTGATTGAAGTAATACTAGCCATAAGAATTGTTGAACTCTGATTTGAGAATGTAAGCAGTTTCTTAAGATATTTTTAACCCATGCATTTATACGTAATTAAGTATATGCATGCAAGAAATTAAGTAAACAATTAATTATTTATAATAATTTGTACGATGGACTAATTTTCAATTACTTACAGCTACTGGCTTGAAGGAAGTTGGCTTCTCGGGTTGCACGTACCGTGTTTTCTAAAATAAGATAAGTCAGATGAAATGAGTATGTATTTAAAGACTTCATAGATTAACTTTACTAGGCAGTTAACTTTCACTGTTATTTCAAATTATTTGGTAGTACAGTAGAACCTCTTTAATCCGGCACGTTTGGGACTTGACGCTTTCCGGATTATAAGTACAGGAGAAATATTAAAATGCACTTCTAAGTACAGTATATGATGAATTAAATTAGAATACAGTATGAAATACAGTACAGTACTGTACTATAGCATTTGTAGTTTATAGTAACAGCACTGGTAGAAGGCTGGAAAAAAGATCTAATATCTATTTGCTTCTTACAGCTTTTTTTATTAGCTGTCGAGTAGCTCACTTTACAATGTTCATTGTGAAGGCAATTCTGTAATTTGTGTCTATTGCCGTTGATGCCGGATTATAGACAATTCCGGACTATAGAATGCCGGATTAAGGAGGTTTTACTGTAAACAATATTAAAAATAGGTTTTTATAGGGAATGGTTTTGAATAGAACACATTTTAAGGTTTGAAAATAAATTAAAATATATAAATTACTACGGTGGGTTGTACATTTTCATATTACTCTCAAACTTCATCTACAGAAAGAGATAAAAGAAACAAAGTTTGCATTTCTATGGCCACAGCAAACGCCTCAGTTTCATTAATAGATTACAACTCATAGATTACATCATATATTACAACTATATAAAACTATGTAGTTGTAACTACACTTATCCTTGAGGGTTTGGGAGAGTAAAGGAAGGGACAGACAAGGTTGTAGAAAGCAGCTCAAGTAGGAAACACCATTGCTTGCCTACTCAGAACTCAGCAGTCCAAAGACAGCTGACTGTGCAGAGTTGTCAACGTGTGATGATGGATGTATGCAGCCCCAAGCTTCGCCCACTTAGGGAATGTGTACGGTGGCAGCAACAGCGATTGCGGAACTCTCTAGTCCGACCCAACTTGCCAAAACATTTCTGATTTTAATTACACACTAACTTGACACATATTCAGGCAACTATTACATGCAACCTCTGTTTATTTCTTCTTTGTGATCTAGAAAATATTTTATATTTTTGTATATTACAAATTTACTTAGTAGATTCCTTGTCTTTCGGTAACGTATCAGTAGATTTTTATCAGTAACGTGATATTAGTAATCTGTTTTCAACAAAGTAACTTATGTAATCACTTACTTTAGACTGACACTTATTTTTAAAAGCATTTGTCAATTCTTTGATTTATAAGCACAACATCTAGCGGAGGAGGAGAAAGACATGTAAATGTAATATGTATGGAGTAGTGAGTCAATTAAAAGTTGTTTTCATATAGCATCTTCACAATACTTTGTGAAAAACTTGCTATCACTTGAAACATTTTCTCATCTAGTGCTGGTAGGCTTTCTTGCTATCACTAAATTGCTATCCGTCAATTCCACTGTACGTGTATGGGATATCTATTTTTTATTCAGCCCACTTTGTTCACTTCTCTATGTAATGACTGTTTCTACTATATAAAAAAACCCTTTATTAGGAGTAGAAATTTAAATTGAAAACTCCAAAAGCTAAGCTTAGTTGAGGTCGTGATTTTTAGACATTACTTCACAGGCTTCAGCTGGGGTTTCAACCTTAGCCACTACCATACATGTACGGTAGTGGCTAAGGCCCACGCCCACCCATGCACGTACTTTGGTAATTAATGAAGATACTAAATGATCACGTTCAGAATTGAGGTATAAACTACTGCCAGTTCTACCAGACAGTAACACACCTTCTATTGAGAATTTGCTGAATCAAGATTTGATATTAAGCTTTATGGAACTAAGATTATGTAATTAATTTTACACGCTGGAAATCACCGAAGGCTGACTCAGATGACTTCATCACTAACAACTAATCTACGCTAATCCAATATTTGGCTTGCTTAATCAAATCTATTTTATAACTCACACAGTTGCATTTACAAGGACCTCCATACTTGTGGTTAGGGGGCCATTTACGACGTGTTTGTTGATTCTGAAAAAAGAAAATTAGAATGCACATTTTTTGAAATATTAAGTGTTCAAACTATATAGATTATCAGTTATATATATATATATATATATATATATATATATATATATATATATATATAAATTTTATCAGTAAATGGTCCAACATTATACTAAAAAATTTATAATAGTGCTCAATTTATTTAAAATTTTGATAAAAAAAATCTGTTTTGAAATATTGAAATAATTAACAATGTTTTTGGTTAGATTCATAGTTATATTTATTATATAATATAATATATATATTATAATAATAATATATAATATTATATATTTATATTATATAATATAAAATGATGTGTCATTTTGTTACATTATACTAACATACTTTTGTGTACATCTACTATTTTCAATGTAGAGATGTGGGAACAACAGCCTGATACAGTGTAGAGTGTTTCTTTATATAAATTATATAAATAAAAAGTTGAAAATTCAGTTTTCCCTGTCCATTACAGTTGTAAATGCCCAAAGATGAGCACTTCACCACACTTTGGCTTCTGGTGTAAATCACTTCAACTGTTGTTGGAAAAGGAAAATCAATATTGAAAATTAGTCTAATGGTTTGGAGGATATAAAGAAATACATGAGCGTATATTTCAGAAAATTGGTGCTAAAACCTGAAATACTTCCTCGATTGGAGTGAGTGAGGTAACATTCTCATTAACTTTTAATTAAATTGTAGGTTACATTGATTTTAATTTTTTTATCTAAAAAGGAATATAAATCTTTATGAAATCATATTTTACTGAACAATAGTAACAAAATAGTGTTAAATTAATAAAATTTCAATGATAATTAACTGTACTTTCAACTTCAATCATTCTTCATATATATTTTTAAGCACAGTGTACTTTTTTCAGGGAAGAATCTGCTCATGCCAATTAAATTGTAAATAAAGGTATATGGTAAAAGTGGGAGTTAAGAGGGCAAGAGGGGGTTCTTCGGGCAGCTGGATACCGAGAAACCCCTTCGCTCTCAGGAGTACACCTGTGTACTCAAGACAGCCTGGGAAGACTAACAACGTAGTATGTTGTTGACCTGTTTAGCCAAGGGCAGCACCGTACTCGCCGTGGTCCCTGTTTTCACTAATCCCAGCGGATCTAGGTTGGACTCCCAGCGAATCCAGGAGTCTCGAGTGACTCCCTGGCAGTGGGCAACCGCACTGTCAGTACTGGCACAAGTCTAAACCAGCTCAGGATGAAGTCCCCCAAAGGAGTGACTGATCTCGGAGAATTGCCAGGAGCTCCTGCACTAGAGGCACTGCAGACCGTAGACTAAGCTGTTAAGTGAACTGTTCTGAAAGTCTCATCATACTAGGGGCCTAATATTCAGTACCTTTAACAGAGCCTTCTGGGAACCAGGGGGTACTCAGTCGTAATTACCCCTTACCTCCCTAAACAGCTCACTGGGGAGATGGACAGTAGCAACCCGGTACTCGTAGGAACAATATGGACAACGAAAAACAGAATCCTACTGGAACTCAAGAGGAATGTGACCCTGTGGTTGATGGCATTCCAATTTAGAAACTGAAAGTAGATGATCTGTCACCGATGGAGGAGGACGTCCTTCTGAAATCAGATAGTGATGAAAACGGGAGCCAAAAGAATGAGGATTTCTAGAGGCAAAATCCGCAGAAAACGGATAGAGGAGGCCAAACTGAAAGGCAAGAAGATCCTCTCCAGGAAATAGCGGCGTCTGGCATAGGATTTTGAAACACCCTAACCAGGCTGCAAGCTCAAACTAAAGCCGGCTCCTCCAGGAGCCAGGTGGTTGAGAAGCTACCAGGTAAGGATGGTAATCCACAGTCGGACAAAACTGAGATGTCTTGTTCGAAAATCCCGACCAGTTCAGGTGGAAAGAGGGCATGTGCCCAGATGACACCTAAAGAAGCTGGAGAGGTGAAACAGAGAATGAGGGCCGAAGAAACAGAGGCTATCTACTCTGATAAGGTATCTGTAGAGAAGCTGGCAATTGCCAGGAAAGAACATCCAGATGTCAAACTGAAATGAAATGAAAAAAGTTTTATTAGTGAGGCAAAGTTAGGACCATTAGGTTCTCTCTTACACTTAACCTCATAAGGATGAAGCCTTAATTAAGACTTAACCTTAACTGACAGAGGATGAAGCCAGCAGCATCAAGGGAGAGCTATCCAGACGTACCATTTATGGCGAGAACATCAGGATAAGCAGCTTTCTTCTTAAATGCAGGGCTCTGGTGGTAGGCTGTGCCAACGCCGGTACCAAGGAGTGGCTGGAAAAGCAAGTGAAGGAGCTGAATCCTTTTGGGGGATCATGCTGATAAGTACCCCTGCTAAAAGCCTGGTCAAAGCGGTGAAGGTTTTTGTCCCAATAAGAACTGGGGCAATGAACAAGAAGTACATGATGCTGGGCCTCAAGCAGCAGAATGGACTTAACATGAATCGCTGGACTTGGGGAACATGGGGGAAACTCAAATCCAACGGCCAATTCCTGGTTTTAATCTGAAGTCTCTTGCAACTCGTCCATTTTGGGCTGCAAGAGTCGACTTCAAGAAGTGCGGGAGTGGAGAACCATCAAAGTAGGGTTATGATTAAGGTGTTCCAAATCAACCTTAGGCATTGCAAAACGGCAACGGCCACACTTTACCAGAAGATCCTTGCAGATGACATAGGAGTTTCCCTTATCCAAGAGCCATGGACCGTCGGAGGTAGTTATGGGGATGAGCACCTTAAAAGGTAAGTTGATATGTCACTGATAACATAAACCATAGGGCTTGTATATATGTTAGTAGGAGTATAGACACTACAAACGACCAATCTATGTTCCAGAGATTGTGCTGCAACAGAGGTGTACGGGAATACAGATAACGGAAACGTCCGAATACTGATTTCCTCCGTGTGCCTGCCATACAACTCGGCAGAAGCACCGCCGTCCAGGGAAATGAGGCATGTGGTCTAGTACAGGGTGAGCCAGAGGAGGCACCTGGTATTGGGATGCGATGTGAATGCCTACCATACTGCATGGGGGAGCAGCAACATCAACAGCAGAGGTGAGAGCATCCTAGAGTTTATAGCTGAATTTAATTTAGTTATAATTAATAAGGGCTGCAAGCCAACATTCTAACAAAGGAGGGGTGTAGGCTTAAGGGAAGAAATCCTGGACATAACGTCTCGCAATTATGCTGCCACAAAAGTTGCGAGGTGGAGGGTGTCTGATGACCATTCGGCGTTAGATCACATCTACATTGAGTTCTCAGTAGGGTCGATCCATTTTAAGGAGACCTATAGAAATCTGAGGAAGACGGAATGGGACTAATACAGTGGTGCTCTGTGGTAGCCAACCAAGGGGCAGGGTATGGAAGAGATGGTGAACCTATTACAAGGAGCCATAAAAGCTTGTCCAGTGGTTGAAAATAAAACAAGTAGGCAAGCCTCTTAGTGGTATAGTGAGCTGGAATCCAAGAGGAGAAAAGTTGGAACTGTACAACATGTGCAAGCGTACAGGAAACTGGGAAACTGGAATGATTACTCTGGAGCACTCACTGAATACAATAAGGCAATCAGGAGGGCCAAGCAAAACTCGTGGAGAGAATTCTGCCAAGTTATCAAAAGAACCTCAGACTGTGCAAAACTTCATCGAGTCTTGGAACCCTGGAGCTCGAGACCCTGGAAATGCTGTGGGTACCATGATCAAAGAAGATGGGATGCACACTCCTATTCTACAAAGAAGATGGGATGGGGTCCTGAGGAAACACTGGTGAGTTAACTCAGCACACATTTCCCAGGATCAATTCAGATACCTAGCATGAGTCAGCGGAAGAGAGCCTTTAGCTTGGGCGACCAAAGATGACTGAATATGTGCAAGGTCTGTGATTATATACACAGGAATTAAATGGGTTTTGAAGACCTATCAGCCATTTAAAGCGCCTGGAACCGATAGCATCTATCCGGCACTACTACAGAAAGGTGAGGACCGTCTGATCACCTATCTCATGACCCTTTTGAGGCTAAGCTTAGCTAGTGGGAACATACCAACTGCATGGAGAACTGCAAGGGTGGTTGTCATACCAAAGTCTGGTAGGTTATTGTATGCAGAACCAAAGGCTAATAGCCTGATACACTTTTTCTTGGAAACCATGGAGAAAAATGTAGATAGGCATTTAAAGGATGTGGTCCTAGGAGGCCGTCCTCTACACCCAAACCAACATGCCTACCAAACTGGCAAATCCTGCGAAACAGCTTGTATGCATTGGTCAGCAGGATTGAACATGCTATCTTTAACAAAGAAGTAGCTTTGGCGGCTTTCCTTGAAAAAGAAGGAGCTTTCGACAGGAAACTCAATCGACAGGGGTACCCAATCGATAGTGTCAAAGCTGGTAGAAAGGGGAGCTGAGAATACCATTGTTAGATGGGCCAGTAATATGCTCAGCAGCAGGAGCGTGCAGGCATCCCTGTGAGGGACTGTTAAAGTGAAAACACTAAAAGGTTGTCCACAGGGTGGCATGCTGTCACTGAGTCTGTGGAATCTTGTGGTGTATGGACTTCTTGCAGAACTGAATGACTAGGGAATGTAGACATGCAGTTTTTACTACAATATTTTAAATTGTAATTCACGTCTTTCCTGAAAATTTAATCAAAATCGTCAAAGCCGTTTTTGAGAAAATATTTTTATGTTTTTTGCCCATAAAAATAAAAAAAAATTAAATTTAAAATAAATTGAAAAAATGGTCTGGAGATATTGGCTAAATGGTATGTAGGTGTATTTACACCTACATACCAAATTTCATAAAAATGTATCCATCTGTTTGGTCTCCAGCGAACTGCACATACACACAGACAGACACAAATATGGACAGACATCAACATTTTTGCACAACAATTAATGGTCTATAAAGTAAATTAATGAAGAACATTAGTTTGTTCGTCTTTTCTACACAAATCTTGGAAGTCACAGATACAGCCTTAGCGTTAACAATCAAACTATAGTATGAGTTTTCCTATTCTACATATGTCAAAAAAGAAAAATTTGGAGTTCCACACAAAGGGGCTAAAGGTAGAGTTCCCAGGCGAGGCCGCGGACAGAGCTTCCCTCATGAATGGAGCAAGCGAAGGGGTGTCCCTTAGTGACTCAAAATATATAGCTTGACAAAACATCAAGCAGAACATATAATTTACTTATTTCTGGAATAATATGCGTGCTAATGAGCTATAAGTGGATGGGTGGGGCTTTACCACTGTATGTGTTTGAGGTGGAGAATGGTACGTTTAGGGGCAGATGGATGAACCAATTTGATTTTACTGTTAGTATCATTACCATCAATTAACTCAAGGATATGCTGATGACATAGTAATCCAAATTAGAAGGAAACACATGAACACATGCACGGAACTCATGGAGAGGGCACTGTGGACTGTGGAAAGATGGTGTAAGGAGGAGGGGCTGTTGGTGAATCCACACACAACCGTATTGGTGCCATTCATGAGAAAGAGAAAAGTTGAGGTTGTTTGAATACCAACCCTCTTTGGGAGTGAAATTCAGGAAGAGAATACAAATACAAACTCTAGTTCAAGTATCTAGGTGTAAGATTGGATGATAAGCTCATTTGGAATAGTCACATATCGTATGTAGCAGGCTGTGCTCAGACCACACTCATGATGGCGAGGCGAGCTGTAGGACGTACGTGGGGACTTTCCGCAATGATGATGATCTGGTTGTGCACCAGAGTCGTGAGACCATGGTGTATGGAGCAGTAGTGTGGAGGCCCAAATTCCAGCAAGTCATAGCTGTGAGAACCTTACAAAAGGCACAGCGGGCAGCTTGCTTGGGAATTACGGGAGCCATGAGAGGTACTTCAACTGCATCTATGGAAGTAGGGCTAAACCTCCCTCCGCTTGATATCTTCATAAAAAGTGAAGCAAGGATGGCAGCCTACAGAATGAGATGCAGTTACGGTGTAATATCGTCAGTGAGCACACGAGGATTAAGTAAATCCTATGTACTTACATACTAGAAATGATGTCAGATCAGATGTCGAAGGTCACGGATAAAGAACAACTATATCAGATCAACATTGTTGAGAGAAGTGAATGTAAGATACAGGAGATACATGAAGAAGGGAATCACCTGGTATACCAATGGATCCAAAAGATCAACTGGAACAGGGACAGGATTATTCAGGGCCAGACCCAGAGTGTGATTCAGCATAAGCCTGGGGAAGCTGGCCATGGTATTTCTGGAAGATGTTACTGCTTTGGCTGACACGTGAAAGCGTGTGTGGATAGGGCCTTACGTGGTCAAGCTATTTACATAAACTCAGATAGCAAGACAGCATTGATGGCAATGGCAGGCTCTAACTTCCCCTCAAAGGCAGTGTGGAACTGTCATCTGCTAATGAAGACTGGCGAAGACCAACAGGGTTAGACTGTTGTGGGTTCCTGGACACAAAGGTATTGCTGGTAATGGCAGACAAATGGGCCAACAAAGGTGCTAGAAAACGTAGAGACGTACACCAGTGGGTGGAAAGATAACATCTTAGGCACTGGGAAAGAATGATTGGAAATGTACAGTCCAGGAGAATGATTCAGGCACCTTCCGCTGTAATGGCATCAGATGCTCTGGAACTGGGTAGAAGGGATTTGCGAAGAGTGGTTGGATTTCTTACTGGCCACTGGCAATTCAGAGGTCATTTGCATAGGATGGTATTAGTAGTTCCAAATCTCTTATGCAGGAAATGTGGTGAGAAGGAAGAAACTGCTCAACATGTCATATTTGACTGCCCAGCACTATGGGCTAGGAGGAATAAAACCCTTGGTGTTGTATGGAAAACAGACCGAGGAGACTGGCAGGAAAACATTGTCAAGAATCTCTCACTGTTCAGCAAGGACCTGGGATTTGATGGAGAATGAGGTCCTGGGAATGAGAATGCACAATAAGCTCAGTAGCTGCATGGCAATTCCAGGTGCAATTTGCAGAAGCCGGCCCTCAATAAAAAAAATATAATAAAAGAAATTATTTGTTCAGCCACAAATCCTTATTATGTTTTCCACAATGGGTCTTGAAGTTCTCATTTAATTTTCAAAACTGTTAGTGAAAAACATAAAAGGATTGGTGGCGCAACAAATAAAGAGGTAATTTTTTTACTATATACCTTTATTAAAAAGCCAATTTTGTAAAAAATCCAATTAAACTGAAATTAAGTGGTGTAAACTATGTGATGAAGAAAAGGCCTCCGGGTTAAAGGAATTCCTCAAACTGGATATACTCATTTAATTGTACATGCCCCAACATAAAGTGGTATGCCTCATAGTCGAAAAATTAACTGGCGAGTGGGAAAAATTAAATGGTGAGTGGGAAAAATTACGTGGTGAGTGGAATGTGTTCTAATAGACATTATTGTATAGAATGTTATATCAAAGATAATGATGCCTGAAAAGAGCATCAAAAGAATTGCTAAAAGAGTTTGTGTCAAATGTTATAGATAAATTCTATAAATTTCTGATAAAAAAGTAAAGTTTAACAAGCCGTTGCATGATGATCATGACGGACATGATAATTGACCAAACAGGATTCCGGGTGAACTTAAATATCTAATTAACAACTACATTGCTTCTTTTCTTTTTATGTTAGAAGAAAATAGTTCCTGAGAGAAAATAACTGTTCTTTTCCCTTATTTGAGTGTAAAAAATATAGAATATTTTAAAGGAAATATTATGATACTACATGTACTTTACACTGTTATCATAATATAAAAATAAGTTGTTTTTTATTTTTATCAAAAAAAAACTTCACGCGCCAGTTGACATGGGCCTACAGACCTGTGCGTCAACTTTATTCAACGAGTGAAGTACCAACCGTTGGCTCAGTGGGGATTCGAACCTTGGACCTTGCCCTCCGCAGTCCGAAGCCTTGGCCATTGAGCTACCACGCCGGCAAGTCATATATATATATGACTTTATGAAAATGTTCGACTTCTTCACAAACACACACACGCACGCACGCGCGCACACACACACACACACACACACGCCCACCGCCCACCCATACACGTTCAGTGCTATTGGAGACGATCACCCTAGCCAACCGGCCTCTTGTTCACATACTTATGAACACTGTGACTCTCTTTATGTCAATTGACAATTTAATTTTGCTAGAGAAACTGCAAATTTGGATTTATATCCAAACTTGGGGTTTATATCACACCCAAGCAGCCATTTCTTTTCTGCATGGCTCTTATTTTCTGCACAATTCTGACAAGTGAGTTATGAAATGAAATAATTATTATAAATTACTTTATATTATTTAATTTTTTAATAGTAGGTGTATTAAGTTCCTTACTTTCTACGTGGACGAATCGTCTGTGAAGTAGTTCAGGATGTGAATAAAAAAAAATGTGGTTTATATTATCATTTCTGTTTTAATAAAACAATGTTATGCTTTCATTTATTCCAGGATCCATTAAAATATTTGTGTATTCTAATATGGTCCACTAGAATTAGTTCAAGATTTGGTAATTTTGCTGTAAACTTGTAAAAGCTCGCAACTTGTGAAATATTTAACTTGCCAACTTACTTGTTCTCCTATTGTAAAGGAAGAAATATTAAACAAAATCTGTCATATATTATGCTTTACAATTTTTGTCGGCACTGGTAGCGCAGTGCTGTAACCCAGCTACATGGGGACAAAGTGTTTGGGAGATTGTAGGCGATAGGTTAGATGCTCGGTCCTCTTAATACCGACATGGAGTCCGCTTGGTGGTTGTTATTGGCGTGGACACTACTAGAGAAGTCTGGGGTGTCCATGTTGGGTGGTAATCATTGTGCGGATGTTGTGTGGGGGAGATAACTGAGTATCAGGCTTGTCAATTAGCTGAAAATCAGACCAGCACTACGTGGTTCGGATTCCACGTAAAGCTGTAGGTCCCTTAGTTGCCCTGGCTGTTGGGCTATTAATAAATTGCCCCTTCTGAGGAACAGTTGAACTCAGTTAGTAACCAGACTACACTCATCCTACACTCATAAAACCATTCATATTCGCCTTAAAATACACACAATGTTGTGTCGGCGTCTCATATGTAAGAATGTAAGAATATTTCCTTGCTGTGTTTTTAAACTAAGTCTTAAACTATACATTAGTTAATTATATCCAATTTACCTGAATTATGGCAGCCATAACTTTGGTAAAAGTTTAGAATTAGGATTTCAAAAAACTTTAATTTGCCACTAGATAAATTTATATGATATTTGAATTTTCTTTCAATAACTTTATGTTACCCTGGTTACTAAAGATAACACTTACTACTAATTGCTGACATATTTGAATGGTTTTACTTAGTTTTTCAATGAATATAAATTAAAAACCTCTTAGCTTGTAATAACAAAATCACATAGTTAAGAACAAACCACATTTATGATAATATTTAATTACTTTTAGACTTGACGGTTAAGAGACATAATTTAAGTAGTAAGCAAGTCTTGTTGGACCAGCAAAACAAAATTAATAAATAAATAACCCATCAAATTAAAAATATTTTACACATAACTTTTTAATTATCTCATTAAAAGGCAAATATCAATCAAAACTATATTTATAATTGTGTAATTTTTTCTGCACAAAAACCTTACAGAAACATAAAAATGACTTTAAAGACAGATTTTAAGAAATATAAAACTTATAAATGTTATCTCAAATTACAAATGTTATTATCTTTGTAAAACTATAAAATTTAATGATATGTATACTATTATAGCTTATTTATTTATTTTTTCAAAATTGAGATAAGAAATTCTGATCACAATTATTTTAAAGGATACTTGAAGGTAAAGAAACCTAATTCTTTGTGAATCTCTGGTCTGAGGGAGCACTACGTGGTTTACCAAAATTGATCATCATAATATTTGTGCATTTTTTATTTGTATTGCAATAATTGGTCGGTAGCGTAGTTGGTTCAATCCCAGCTTCATGTGCTAAAGGTTGTCAGTTCGATCCCAATCAGAGTCAATACATTTTGAGAAGGATCAGCTGATAACCACCGGCTGTTCATTTGTCATTGGGCTATTAATTAATGACACTTTCTAAGGAATAGTCGGCCTTAGTTTGTAACAATGACTACATTCGCTCATCTACACTCATCACACTCGTTCGAAATCCATATTCGCCCCTATCTTAACGATCGGCGTCTTATGAACAAATAAACAAACAAATAAAAAACAAAAGTGTGCGTTAACTTGAAAATAAAATCAATATGAAATTTAATTATAATTTCAACCAACAATCGCTTTGCAGTCATAGCTTGAACTAGTTATTTCTAGTAAGTTCTAGTAAGAACTTGCACTAGAAATTTAGCAGCTTTAATCATTATTTAGAAATTCATATAAAATTTTATTTACAACAAACTGACATTCAAAAGAGGAATAACGAGACTTATTTAAAAGTACGGGCTATACAGAAAAAAAATATACATCCTGCTATACTGACCGAATTACACTTAGCATATGTAAACCTCATCATTTTTGGATCAGGTTTTTTTTAGATGTCCTAGATGTTTTATAAAGTAAAAGGCAACGCATAAGTAGTCCTCAAAAAAAAAAAATTCAATAAGCAAGGACCAACATAAAAGTAATTGTCCAAAAGATTATTTTTTTTTTGTTCAATACATCTCACCTTAATATATATTTAATCTTAAAAATATATTTATAGATGTCAGTGGCGTCCATAACAACAAACGTGAAGTGGTACAACAGGTCTTGAAAAGAGAGACGAAATCAATATGGATTTTATTATTCCTAATCATTTTACAGGGATTGAATTTCGTCAGAATTCAAACTGACATTGATATTTTCCCTATACTGTTTCTAAGAAATTAAGGAAAAGATGTTAGCAATGGAAGTACAGAATACACTTTTCCTGGTCTCTTTTCTTAAAATGCAGTTCTGTTATCTAAACAATCTTATGGATCAGATTATTCCTATACACAACTTTAATTAGTCAATAGGCATTTGCTGTGTTATTTTTACTTAATTTAGAAGCTGTTTTTGTGTACATTGATGGCTCATCAGTGGGTGTCCGGTCAAAGGCCTGGAATTTCATCTGAAATTTCATCAGCAGGGCTTTTTAATAAATAAAGAAGCATGAATGTAGCAAATCCAGTTTAAATGGTAGCAACGTTTATATTATGTGGAAGAAAAACAAAAACGATTGCACAAAAATAATTGATAAACACAGACATTTTCTCTTGTATTATTACTCTGACATACTTCAAACACTGAACATTTATTTTTTGTCACCCCAACACTAACAAAGAAATATATAATCTCAATTCTAACGGAAATCTGACCTGAATGTGAACATTTTAAAAATATTGTTGGCCATGATACTCAGACTATGTATCTCGTTGCGAGTATTATAGAAAACAAGAAAATAAATATTCACATTAGGAATCAAAAATAGAGATTTTTCCATTGCTTGTAATTTTGTACAGAATAGCATCAGTACATTTTTATCCATTGATTTTCGATTCTTCTCATGGTGTATACAAAAAAGATCAACTGAGTAAAACAATCAAATATATTACATACTATCAAAGCGCTACTAAACACATGTTGAAGATAAATGAGATATTTTTGGGTTTTCCTAAAATTAATGTATAACAAGTGGATGATTTGAATATACAATTTTAACATTACTTAAAAGAAACTGAGATGGATTTGCATATGTCATGGGACAAGATGAGTACTGTATTATTAAGGACATACAGAACCCTTAACTTAGAGAGAACTTAACTCTTAGAGATACCAAGTGATGGACCCACCTTACTCTACAGACATACTTCAACATACGTGTTTATTTACAAACTATCTTCACTACTCTAAATACGCAGTTATTCACAGATCCTCTTTATTTACCTACACAAAATTCTTGTTGGAATATCTTATCACTCTCCACATGCACAGATTTTCACAACTCATCTTCCATCCACTTACTCTAAAATTATGACAGACCCACCTCATCACCCATAAGTAAACAATTCTTGAAGGAACCACCTGATTCATTCACATTCTGACGTATGTTGACACACAATTCTTCACAAACCCATGATACCACCCTACTTACACATGGTTTCACCCTTTACACACTTAACTCTTGAAAAGCTCAAATTTAAAGCCAACTTAGACATGACTTTTAAAGATGCACATTGTAATTTTCAACATGCGTGAGTTATGATGACCCTTCTTTAACTTCTACAAACTCATCAATGGTTTGTTCAAACCATAATCCGAAATGAACACAGGACCACTTAATAAATGAACATGACAAATGTATTAGATCATCTATGATAATGGATTTTTTTTACAAACATACAGTTATTTTACATAAATGCTGCTATATAAAAAGTGTTATCGCAACCCAAAAACTGGTGGTTGCCGAAAATCAAAGAAATCACCTAGTTTCTCTGAATTTTAGAGGTATTAAGGGAGAACAATCAGATAGAAGTTTATATCATCACTGTATACCTGCAATAAAACTTACTATTCAATCCTGCTTTCATGATTTTTCCTAGAATCCAAAGTATTAGGAGAGCAAAGTCTTTATATAACATTTTATGAATATATTACCTATGAAGTAACTTCCTACTTAATCCTGCTCTCCTGGTTTTTTGAAAATTTTAATTACCAATTACCAGGAGAGCAGAGACATTTCACTATCTTGAGCCTCCTAAGATGGAATCTCCAACTCAATCCTGCTCAGCTAGTTTTTATGGTCTATTGAAGCATGAAAAGAGCGAGTCAGACATGAGCTTTAGAGGAACTAAATGTGGCCCTGCAAAAAACCTAGTCTACGCTGCTCTTCTGATTTTCCTATTATTTAGAGTGTTAGGTGAGCCGAATCTTCTTGGACTGCTCTTTATGACTTAATATACTTTATGATTATTAAATATGACTTTATGACTATATACTTTATTTATAATCATATACTTGTGTATTCTGCAATTAAACCTTGTACTCAATCCTGATATCCTTATTTTTCTGTAAGTTTTCATGAGAATAGAGTCATATGAAAGTTTTCATAAGTCTACATTTTGGAGCCCTCAATTGAAAGGTAAACTCAATCCTTCTTTTCTGGCTTTTCCAGATTGTCGGAGGATAAAGAGAGCAGAGTCAGACAGGAGCTTTATAGCAACTGTATGTAGACCTACAATAAAGATTCCTAGTCAATCCTGCTTGTGCTGGTTTCTCCAGATCATCAAAGAAACAGGAGAACAGAATTGTATGGGAGCTTCCATTACAATCTATTTATGATTTTTTTTAAATCTTTGCTGTTTTGTAAAATGTTTTACTTAAAGTGATTCATGACTCAATAGTACATAAAGAAGACTCCACACATAAGAGTTGATATGAACAATCTAAAGTGTAAGTTGGAGGCAAGGGCGTAGCCAGGGGGGGTGCTGAAGGTGCTCCAGCACCCCCCGAAATTCTCATAAAATTAAATATTTTAACAATAACTAACTGAGGCTTTTTTTAACCTGCTCAATAAACCTGTGTTGATACCATGTCGGTTGGTTTATCGAACTAGTGAGAGAGGTTAGTTGGCACGGACTGTACGCAGCGTGACACTCAAACGAACGAGTCCTCTTTTGTGGTTGAGTGTACGTACGGGCGGGGTCGACGACCCGGCTGCTACTCACTACCCAGCATGCCTAGCAACTCAACTCGCACATCAGTCGTCAGATCACACTCGTAGTGCTAGCATTGTAGTATTGCTGTGTCATGTGAGTCTGTGTAGAGTTACTGTGTATTGTCTGCCATCAGGTCAGTGCGTTGTTTGTACGTTGAATATTTAAGTATAGTGCGATTATATTTGAAATAAAATATGAAACGTCGGCAGGTACAAAATAAAACTATTGTAAGTTATTTTTCAAAACAAAAACAAACCAAAGTAGCAATTGAAAATGAAGCTTCAGCTTGTAGTTCAACTAATATTCAAGAGAATGAAAGCTCTGGCAGTGGTAGTTGTGTTGAAGTTGAAATTGGTAGTGGGAGTACTAAAAACACTAATTCACAGCCACAGGGGCAAAAATGTGGCGAGCTCTCTGAAAATGATATCGGTAAGATTTCAGAATTACTTTTTTCTCCTCATTCTATTAAAAATATGGACCAATTGAGGCGTAAAATATTGCTAGATGCAGATGCATTTACCCCAAGTGGAAACTTTAATTTTCCAACTAATATGGCAGGCGGGCAAAAACGAAAGTTTCAACACAACTGGCTCATAAAATACCCTTGGCTGGCGTATTCACAATCCTTTAATGGAGCTTTTTGCAAGTACTGTATAGCTTTTTGTACTGAAAGCGTAGGCAAAAGGAGTCATGAAAGTATAGGTTCGTTAGTTAGGTCACCATTTACGAAATGGCAAAGTGCATTGGAAAAATTTAAAGTTCACGCCAGTACTAACTATCACAAGAAATGCACTGCTTCGGCTGAACACTATTTGAATGTTTTACGTATGAAAATGGACAGTGTTGCATCTCAAGTTGACACACAGAGAAAAAAACTGGTTGTAGAAAATAGAGAGGCCTTGAAACCCATAATTGAAACAGTGATTTTTTGTGGGGAAAATGAGCTTCCTTTGCGAGGCAAGGAACACGATCCGGAAAACTATGGTCCAGTTCTCTTGGAAAAGCCGCATCACAAGGATGGGAAGTTCAGGGCTCTACTAAGATATAGAGCAAGTAGTGGGGACGAAAAATTGAAAAATCATCTACTTAAATCACCAAGAAATGCAACCTATGTGAGTCAAATTCAAATTCAAATTCTTTTATTAACTCATTACATCTTATAAAAGTACACAGTACCAAGACAGGAGTTTTGTCATAATATTGTAGTCATTTATCCGCTAGTCAAAAATACATTGATATAATTAATATAACATGCTTAAACAATCTAACAATAATTCAACAATAATAAGACAACACTAAAACTTCAACAATAATAATAAATAAATGTTACATATAACCAAGATTAAAACTATTTTAATCAATACAATAACCATACCACAATAAACACATAAAACCAACTTTAAAACACTTAGAAACAACTATCCTAAGAGACTAGAGTTATCAGCTCAAATATTAATCATTTATAAACTCATTTATTCCATAGTAGGCCTTTGCTATCAACATGCGTTTGATCTTCCCTCTGAACTTTCTTTGGCAAACTGATGGGCATTTTATGTTATCAGGCAGTTTATTATAAAGTTTAATTCCCATGTAGTAAATGCCCTTTTCTAAGGCAGAGGTATTATGTTGGGGGTAGATAAGGAGATATCTGTTTCTTGTACTGTAATGATGTTCAGATTTTTCTTGTAAATACCATTTTAGGTTATCTCTCACATGACACAAAACTTCAAAAATGTAAAGGCTAGGTGCTGTTAGAATTTCTAAATTTCTAAAAATGTCTTTACATGAATATCTAGGAGGTTTGGATGTCATTATTCTCAGCATTTTCTTTTGTGTTTTTAATACTTCTTTTATCAGTTCAGTAGCTCCCCACAGCGTGATTCCATATTTCATTAATGAGTAGAAATAGCCATAATATAATGTTAATTTTGTTTCAATGCTTATACAATGTGTCAGACAGCTCATATTAAAACATATGCTATTTAATCTCTTGCATAAGTGTGTTATATGTTCGTCCCACTTTAATTTTCCATCGCATACCACACCTAGAAGTTTAACTGCTTGCTGACATTCAATTTCTTTATTGTCTATTTTTACATTTAAATTTTCCTCTCTATACTGTCTGTTTTTGAAATGAACCAATTTTGTTTTTTCAGCATTCAATAAAAGCCCATTTATTTTAAACCAATATTCCAGTTCTTTCATTGTAATTTCTGTTGTACATTTAAGTGCTTCTAAGGTTTTTCCTTTTATAAGTGCTGTAGTGTCGTCTGCAAACATAATAATTTTGGTATTTATATTCATAGGGAGGTCATTTGAATATATTGTGAACAAAACTGGGCCTAAGATTGATCCTTGAGGCACTCCTGCAGTAACAATTTCAAACTCTGATTCATACTTTTCATTATCACAAATTAGGGCTGTTTTTTGTTTTCTCTCTGTTAAATACGACTTAAACCACCTCCAACTCAACCCTTTAATACCATAGACTTTGAGTTTCTGTAGCAGAACATCATGGTCTGTAGACCAGAATCTTCGATTCAAAAGACCTTTCAATCGAAGGCTTTTGAAAGGTCACAGCAGACGGCTACAGTTGTTTCTGAATCATCCCATGCCTTATAAATATCATCTGTTACAGTCATGAGTGCTTCCATACAAAACGAGATTTTAGGTATTTGCTCAAAAATTATTCAAGACAAAATTGTAGAGAATGCAAACACATCTGGTGCCTTTACAATAATTGTAGACGAAACTTTAGATGTCTCGGGCAGGATGTCTGTACGTTTTGTTGATGAACAAAACACAGTTCATGAGGATTTCCTTACTTTTGCACCTGTAACTGACATGACTGCCGAAGGTATTACAACTGTTATCTTAGGCCAATGTACAAAACTAGGTCTTGAAATGGAAAAGTTGGTTGGTCAAGCGTATGATGGAGTTAGTACTATGAGTGGGCAATTTAACGGCGTACAAGCTAAAATAAAACAACTGTACCCAAAAGCAATTTACGTTCATTGCGTGTCTCACAGGTTGAATCTTGTATTGTCATCAGCTTTATGTGAGAAAAACGTAAGAAACTGTCTTGGCACCATGACAGAAATTTGTAACTTATTCAGAAATAATGCGTATGCTGGGGACTTACTCAAATCAAATATAAAAAAGTATGTTTCAGAAAGCAAAAAAACCAGGTTGCTCAGTGTTTGTGAAACTAGGTTCATTGAGAGACACGACGCAGTTAACGTGTTTGTTGAGCTTTATGAAGCTATTGTCCCCAGTTTGTTCGAGCTATCAGAGTGTAACCGTTCCATATCATCACGTGCAAGTGGACTGGTTGCTGCTATCGAGAAAAGTGACTTTTTGTTGTCCCTCTTGACTTGTGAAAAGTTGTTTACTTATACTTTGCCTCTTTCAAAGTATTTACAGAGTCCGAATGCCGATTTAAGCTCAGTATACAGATATGCTACTTCTGTCATAGAGACATTGCAGGTTTTGAGAGATGAAATTGATGTTGAGTTTCACAAATTGTTTGAGTCAGCTTCTGAGGTTCATAAAAAACTCTATTTTGGTGCTGAATTGAAGGTGCCTAGACTGGCGGGAAGGCAAACTAACAGAGAAAACTATCCTCATGATAACGTTGAGGAGCATTTCAGAAGAACTATTTTTGTTCCCTCATTGGATGACTTATTAGTACACCTAAAGAGCAGATTCAGTAATGGCCAGGATGATGTGTTAAATGCACTAAGAGTTATACTTCCAAACCATGCATCCAGAAATTACGTTGATGAGATAGATAAACTGTCCCTTTATTTTGAAGACGGGGCTGCTGCTGCATCAGAAGCTAAAGCAGAGTACCTACTATGGTGCAACAAGTGGGAAAAAGAAGAGCTGGTGACAAAGAAGAAATTTCCTACTATTTCTGAATGTCTGGATAACTGCGACAAGGCATTTTCCCCACATATTCACCATTTGCTTAAAACCTTGGCAACACTTCCAGGTAAGTTCAGTTAATATTAAGGTTCAGGATTTTTTATTACTTCAGGCTTAATTATAAAATTTTCCCAAAAAAATAATAACTGGTTCAGTTACTACCTTAAATACTAAACTTTTTAAGATGCAAAGCCTGTAAGTATTGACTTACCTTTGATACCTGTCTTTTTATGAACTTAGAACCAAACTCTTATTAAATAAAATGTAAAAAAACACAATTTGGCTTTATGAAGTCTTTTTTAATCATTTGTTTTGTTTTCAGTTTCAACATGCACAGCCGAACGAACATTTTCGACAATGAAAAGAATAAAAAATTACTTAAGAAACAGGATGAATGATGAAAGATTAACTGATCTTGCACTCTTGTCCGTTCACTACGGCAATGTCAGTGTTTCACCAGAACAAGTACTGGATGTAATGGCGAGCGTGCCCAGGAAGCTTATTCTCTTGTAGTTTTTTATGCCATGCCATCAAAGCAATAAGTGATGTTATCTTTTTTAAAGTAATAAAAATCACATTTTTATTTATTATTTCTTTATTTTTATCCTAATGAATTTGACTGTGTTAGTAATATATAAGGGTAATTGTCGAACGTAAAGGTAAGGCACAGTCACCCTTCGGTCTTACATTTTCCTATGGTCCGTAATGAATCGAAATAATAGATTTTAAATGCTCAAATTGCCTTAAAACCCACAATTTTGCCCTAAAATTTACAAAATTTCCCTGAACCCTCGTGGGTTGGGGGGGGGGGCTAACTTCCCCCCCCCCCGTGATGACCCTTCAAAGTCAGCACCCCCCAAAAGAAAATCCTGGCTACGCCCTTGGTTGGAGGGAATGAAGAGGTCCTTTTTTCTTGGAGATCCAATGTTGATTCAATGTAGAGATGTGCCAACCTACTGCTTTTGCTTAACTGATGTAACAGTTCAATTTGCCAGTGCATATCAGTTGAATTTAACTTATGTGAAGTAACAAGAAGTGGTCAGCAGGCACTCTGTTACTGTTGAAACTAAATGCTACAGCCCAAACGAATAAGCCAGTCATCTTGAGTCTTCACTGAATGACAAATACAAACTGATTTATTAATTTAAGACTAGCATCAATTTTCATATTCCAACAGGAAATCAACCGACTGTCGTGTTGTCTGATACAAATAGAAGCGGAACAGGCGAGCAGAATGTATATACTCCCTGTTAACACAACAGTGGTATTGACCTACCCACCCACCTATACACGTACAGTGGTATCGACCCACCCACTCATGCACGTACAGTGGTATCGACCCACCCATACACTTACAGTGGCATTGAACCATCCACTCTCCCATACACGCACAGTGGTATTGACCCACCCACCCACCCATAAACTCATAGTGGTAATGACCGACCCACCCACCCATACACGTACAGTGGCATTGAACCATCCACTCTCCCATACACGCACAGTGGTATTACTCACCCACCCACCCATGCACGTACAGTGGTATTGAATCACCCACCCACCCATACACGTACAGTGGTATTGACCTACCCACCCACCTATACACGTACAGTGGTATCGACCCACCCACTCATGCACGTACAGTGGTATCGACCCACCCACCCACCCATACACGTACAGTGGCACTGAACCATCCACTCTCCCATACACGTACAGTGGTATCGACCCACCCACTCATGCACGTACAGTGGTATCGACCCACCCATACACTTACATTGGCATTGAACCATCCACTCTCCCATACACGCACAGTGGTTATTGAACCACCCACCCACCCATACACGTACAGTGGTATTTACCCACCTGCCCACCCATACACGTACAGTGAGTGGTATTGACCCACCCGCCCACCCATACACGTACAGTGGTATTGACCCACCCATACACGTACAGTAGTATTGACTCACCCTCCCACCCATACACGTACAGTAGTATTGACCCACCCATACACGTACAGTGGTATTGACCCAACCACCCAACCATACACGTACAATGGTGATGGCCCACCCACCCACCCATACACGTACAGTGGTGATGGCCCACCCACCCGTACACGTACAGTGGTGATGTACAGGTGATGGTACAGAACTAATATCCATTTCCTGTTGCATCAGGTCGTCTTGAGCATCAGTTAATTTTTGCATCAGTATCAACTGATGCAAAGAAATCGATGTGGTTACTTTTGGCCATCCCTAACTGAATGCCTTTGAGGTACTCTTAAGATAGATCATAGAAAAATCATTTTTGAACGGTAAAGAAAATAACAAATTACAAATAAATATTTTATTGTCTTGAGGATCCCAATATTTATACGATACATGGCTTGAAAATATTCATAAAACATGAATATAACAACAAGATAAGTACAGAATATTTCATTGACTGTACAAGGGATGAGACTAAACTATGATATGAGGGAACGGGGGACATGTGAGCAACACCGTACATTGATACAATTTACATTGAGTCAAGCCTGACTACTGGCCACGACTAATTATCAAAAGTAAAGCAATAGTTGACAAGAAAACTTGTTAGGCTGTTATCAGCAAAGCCAGGTTGAAAATTTTAAACTGACAATCAGAAATTTATTTACCCTTTCAGTAAGAGTCGATAGCACACAAAAAATATTTTCTTAGTCAAAAAAACAATTTCATTTAAAAACACCATAACTGTAATATACAATAATTTTAATAAGTAAATGAGATCATACATTTGTAATTTTAATACGTTTTTGTGCTATCACAATAAAAAAAATTTCAACTGTAAAACACACCTTACTATGTCCGGCTGAGATAGTAAAGATTATTAAAACCATTTGGAATGTATAAATTAGTTCTTAAAATAAGTTGTGACTTGTCAATATCCCTTTTAAAACCCTGTCAAAACAATAATTATTAAAATAGGTAAACATATTACAAAATCTAACTAGCGTATACAATATATTCAAATATTATCTATACATCAACAATAACATCATTCACAGTTATAATACATAATCTAAGCTAGTTTGGTAAAAGAAATGTACACTTAAGACTCCTAAACTTAAGTTCATTATTTAATAACGATGTGTTGGAATATTAAAGAAGAAAAATCTAAAACAAAACTCTAAAACATTGAAATCTTCAATAATGCCCTATTTGGTAAATGATTTATTTTATAACCTAACTGTGTCAATCTGATTATAAATGCACAATTATCAACATTTTATGAAAATCAGTTTTAAACATTCATATTTTACAACAATGGTTGATTTAATATTAACTGGATAAAGTTTCTTTAACCTTAAAATAAAACTGGACTCTGACCAAACTAATTAGTGAGGCTCCTTAATTATTAATTACAATAATAACAATAATTTATACTGTACAGTATAACTTTGAAAAATCGCCGTGTGCAAAACAAAGCAGTAACTGCTCGTAAACCTGTTGCTTGAAGCTCATAATTATAAAATTAGAACCAAATTAAAGTCTTAATCTATTTTGAAAAGGAGAAAATAGTGTGGTTTAGAAGCAATCTAAGCGGTGTCTTGCCACGCAGCTGGTTTGGGTTCGATTTTCAGTGTGACCAGTAACAGTTTTTACCCCGGGGGACAGTTTTTTACGCAGGCGCCATTCCCATTGTTAGGAGAAGTCATGTTAGTAGTCTACATGACAAAAATAGGCTCGTTTAAGCAGGCAAGGGAACTTTGACTTAATTGAGCATCTCTCCCCACCAAAAGCCATACGATTATAGTTTTATGGCAGATAGATACTTATCTGGCAGATAGATATTTATCAGTCAGAGGACATCATTTAGATAGTTTAACAGTTAAAGTTCCTATGTAATGATAATAAATTTACATATTTTTTAATAATATCAATGACTACTGAGTAAACTGTTCACAGCAATAGACTCCGGAACTAATTACTTTCACATATAATTATAGTTGGTTGTGTCTTCTGCTTTGGCTACTCAAAAAAAGTTAAACAAACCAAATTACATCATTTCAAGAGGAGTTGACGGGGTAGCTCTGAATAATTAGAAAGTGACTGTCATAAACGTTAATTTTTTTTTTTCCTATAGCAGCTGGAACAACCCTTATCGCTGCCTCTTAGCTGCGCTCAACAAGCAAGTAGGCTTCTATGGTTGATGCAATAGCAATAGATTATAACCAAAATTATTTGACAACATTAAAATGTTTGCTGATCAAATTTATATTATTTTTGTACAAAATGTTATATGAAATGACATTCTTTATAGTTTGTACCCCAATTTAATATTTCTTTTGCATACATTTTTTGGCCAAAAAAATATATTGGCTAATTGACATCAAAGTTTTAAAGTAATCAAAATTTAAATAGTTTTAAGTAAAATAATGAGGGTTTTTAATAATTTTTGGATAAACCATTAAAATCCTTAGTGGTGGTTTCCGTTTGGTCAGTCAGGTGGCATTGATTATATCATTAGCTGAGGTGACCTCATAAAAATAATCAAATTACGTCGGTCTGTACACTGATCAGAGTTACTGTGTTCACGCTTTCAACCAGTTTAAACAATTTTTTCAAATCAGTATTGACACTGACAATTAAACAAGGTTTTACTGCTTATGATGCTGTTAGTTTAAGAAAACTTTTATCAAATATACCTCTACTTCTCAGAGAAACGTAAATTGCACAGTTCCACAAAACATCACAGAAATTAAACTTTGAGAATTATATTCCTCTCAAGGTAGCTTTGTAAGCATAACAAAATAATGTCACAAGACATGCCGCCATATATATACACTTAACAATAAAAATTATTAACAATAACTATTTACATATCAAACAAATCACTGAATGTTGTCCTTTAAATAAACAAATTATATAGTTGTATAAGGGACCAATTCCATCAGATGTTAATACACCAAATCTTTCCTTCATTTTAAGGGCACAAAGTTAAACAAACCAAATTCAGTCTACATGTTTACCAATTTAAACAATGGCTTAATGTTCAAAAAGTCAGAATGAACATTACTTGATTTTAAGTACTCAAGAAACAAACACTATTACAAAATACACTAATACGCCCATTATTCAATGAATCGTGACAATTCATTTTTTTGTTTATCTTTCAACAATATTTTTCATTAATTTACCAATACTTATTGCTTTTTAGAATTGTATAAAAAAATTATATGAATTTAAATTATGTAAATTTTTTATTGAAATTTTATAATATAACTGATTTAATATGAATATTATATTATATAACATAGTAAATATATATAATATTTTGTATATATTACACACAGTTAAATAAAATGGTGTAGGCTACACATTTAAAATTCAAACCCTCTTCCAAAAAAGTGGATTTAAAATTCTAGAATTTGAAAGACCAAACATTATTTAATTATTTAAGGTAGATAATAAACAAGTACCTTACAACAGCCACGAAAGTAAATTCAATCATTGTTATTATAATCATTTTAGAAAATAACTTTTGTTTCTTTCCAAATACTGAGAGAGAGGTGACATATATGTTGACAGTAAAGTCAGCTGACAATGCCATCATGTATTATAATGAATGTATGCAGCCGGTAGAATCCATTATTACTGAGAAATGTTCAAATTAAGCTTTTATAATGTGGGTGGAATCTAGACATGCACCAGTTGAAATATATTGTTGATAACACTACATGTTGCAGAGTTAACGTGGAGATCACTGCTGTTTGTTCTTGAGTCACCTGTGGACCTGCAGACTCCTTGCGACATTGGACACCACTCTCCTCATCATTGCTATGAAAAACAAACATCATTATATATAAAAATACAACTTAAAAAATCAAAATGTGGTAAAAATTATTTTTAATTTATATTCAAACACGATAGAAAGAATCTTAGAACTTAGGCTTAAGCGGCTGTTATCATAACTAGAATCTACATTTTCCAGTGACAACTGCGTCAAGGTGCTCTGTACATTATTTACAAAGTAACCAGACGTTTCGCCCATACAGTGATGTGGCATCCTCAGTGGTATCTCTGAGATCTATGGTATCTATGGTTACCTTGTAAATAATGTACAAAGCACCTTGATGCGGTTGTCACCAGAATATATAGTTACGATAGAAAGAACTAGAATCTATATTTTCCGTTGACAACCACGTTAAGGTTTGATCTACAAGATAACTAGACATCTACTTGTGCCAACAGTATCAAGCGTCCACAACCTCCAGTTATTTTCATTTTCGTACTGTAATCTTGATCTAGTGGCCTTGATTAAAACTTTTGATGTAGTGATTGTGTAAATAATTTCAATTTTACATTTTTAATTGAAGTTTGGTACGGTAAAATCGGACGGTAAAAAGGCCACTTAATGCAGGCACTGTTCTTTTAACCTGTAACAGGTTGTCACTGCATAATGCAAATCCGAGCTGGCAATTTGCTTACTTCTGTAACAGAGCGACTGAAAGAGTTGTTCTCATATAGGCAAGTGGAAGAAATCATTAAGTACACAACCTTGGCATTGTCAGTCTTTTGTTTACTGTGGCGAGGTGAAAACACGTCCTCATTCATTTAAAGGATGCAATTACTGTACATCCAATTAAAAACACTAAAATAATACTGTACAACAAGTTTTTAACTAAATACTATAATGTAATTTAGCACATGATGTTGGAATTTTAAATCAGTAAAACACAATGCTTAAAATCGTATATCTTATATGATTTAACATAACATGTGATATACACGTTTTAATTTCTGTTTGTTATAGGGCACCTAATCTTGGCTTTCTCCATTCTTGGCTTTCTCCAGTTGAATTTGAATCCATTCTTCTTGATCTCATGGCACGTTATAGTCATATCGTTGTAACTGGTGACTTTAACTCGGATCTTTTGGGTCCTGTTACTTATGATCAGACTTACTTAACAAGAATGTTTTACTCTTGTAACATGACTATACTGCCTTTACAAGCAACCCACCACACTGCTACTACCAATACATGGCTGGACATCATATCTGTCTCTGACCTGTCCCATGTCGTACACCACGGTCAGCACCCTGCCCTTGGCCTGTCAAG
This sequence comes from Stictocephala bisonia, assembly GCA_035578905.1. Taxonomy (NCBI): domain Eukaryota; kingdom Metazoa; phylum Arthropoda; class Insecta; order Hemiptera; family Membracidae; genus Stictocephala; species Stictocephala bisonia. The sequence goes on from JAQJVL010000039.1 coordinate 3,605,339, forward strand.
ACACGATTTAATATTTTGTGTTTATCGTCTGACCACCCCTAAATATGAACCCAAATTCATCTTGTACAGAAGACTCAATAATATTGATTCTGGTGTACTTCTGACTGACACACTCCTAATGCCTTGGCATGATATTATCTGCGCTCCTGATGTCAATATTAAGGTAAATGTGTTTAACAATTTCATAATTTGTCTCCTTGATAAGCATGCTCCCTTGATCACCAAGAGGGTTACCAAGAAACTAGCCCCATGGATTAATGACTACCTACGTCAACTGCAGAGATTAAGGGACATTGCTTTTCATAGGGCTAAAAGAACTAAGTCATCTGACGATTGGGCGGAATATAAAAGACTGAGGAATAAGACTCAGCAACAATTTCGCAATGCCAAGATACGATTCTATTATATATCTTTCTCTGGTGCCATACATACTAAAGACTAAAGGTGGTCCAAGGTCAGGGAGCTAGGCATTGGTAAGACCAATAGTGACAAACCCTTGATCTTAATGTCATAAACAAACATTTCACTGACACTCCAATCGATCTGTCTAGACCTTGTGAATTTGTCAGTGAGCTGAATGCCGCTCCTCTTTGCCGCCCTCGCCATCAGTTCTTCTTCACTCCGGTGACTGAGGCTGATGTGCTTGATGCTGTGATGAGGATGACTAGCAACGCAGTCGGAACTAATAAATCCCTACTAAACTTCTCAAACTTTTAATTCCAGCCATACTGATTACAAGCCATATGATTACAGCTATTTTCAATAAATCCTTAACCACGTCTAACTTTCCGTCTGAGTGGAAATCTGCCATTGTGCGCCCTCTACAAAAAGTTTCGTCACCTCAAATTGCTTCAGATTTCAGACCTATCAGTATCTTGCCAGCGTTGTCAAAATGCCTCGAAATGTTATTCCACCGTCAGATGTCATCACTTATGGGTTATTGTCCAATTTCCAATCTGGATTCTGTTCAAGATTTAGTACTGCCACTGCCCTTCTTAAAATTACTGACGATATCCGCTCTGCTATTGACAAGTCCCTACTTACCATCTTGACCCTATCTGATTTCTCTAAAACTTTCGACTGCATTTACTATTCCCTTCTTTAAATAAAAATGCTCCCTCATGGTTTTTCTGATGGTTGTATTGACTGGTCATACTTGACGGACTGTTGGCAGTGTGTAAAGGCAGACAACAGGGATTCTGACTGGGAACTGGTGACTAGAGGTATGCCCCAGGATTCTGTGCTTGGGCTACTCTTATTTTTACTTTACATTAACGATGTTACTACTGTTATCACTTTCTGCAAATTCCAATTACACGCTGATGACCTACAAATCTATACTCACTTCACTCTGAAAGACTTTCTTACTGCTGTAACTAACATTAACTGTGATATCCTGTCTATCACAAATTGGGCTGTTAACACAAACAATATTGTTGGGCTCTACTAGACTCACTTCTAACACTGACCTGACAAATATACCAAAACTCAAACTTAACAATACAGAATTACCGTTTTGTTACAAAGTTAAAAACCTAGGACTTATTATGAACAAAAACTTGAACTGGACTGATCAAGTTGCTGTAATGTGTAATTGAGTTTGTCAGAGTTTTAGCTGCTATACACAATTTGAAAAGATTTGTAATGTTTTTTTTCTCTCATGTCAAGGTGTTGTTAGTAAAGACTAGAAGTTTTCACTCACTTTAATACTGTTATACTGTAATCAATGACATGTCTGTTGAGCTCACGGAAACATTACAGCGTGCCCAAAACTACTGTATCAGATTTATTTTCAACCTGTGGCAAGTGGTTTTGTAAAGTTAAACACTATCCGACAATTCCATATCCTGATTTTGTTGTACAATATTCTTCAAAACCAAATTCCTAATTATCTATCAGAGCAGTTTGTTTACCTATAAAATAAATAAATAAGGTCTTTATTTTGGAGCGGTTTTCAACAAATAACGCTGGTTTACAAAACAACCCAAGTCATATTACAATTATTTAAAAAATTAAAAGCTAATTTTAAAATTAAAATATAAAGTTATGTATACAGTAACCCACCCGCCCACCCATACACGTACAGTGGTATTGACCCACCCAACCACCCATACACGCACAGTGGTATTGATAAATAAATAGGGTCCATATAGTTTTTATATTTTTCTGAGTTCTGTGATAAGACCAGGAATCGAACTTACAAGTTTTAACACTACTCTGGGGGCGTAGCTAAAATAACTACACACTCTTGTAAATACATTGGTATTTACCCCGCCCATACACGTACATTGGTATTGACTCACCCGCCTGCCCATATACGTACAGTGGTATTGACTCACCCGCCCGCCCATACACGTACAGTGGTTTTGACCAACCTGCCCACCCATACACGTACAGTGGTGTTGACCCACTCGCCCACCCATACACGTACAGTGCTAATGACCCACCCGCAATCCCATACACGTACAGTGGTATTGACCCACTCGCCCACCCATACACGTGCAGTGGTATTGAATGCACGTGCAGTGAATACCACTGTACGTGTATGGGTGGGCGGGTGGGTCAATACCTTTGTACATGTATGGGTGGGCGGGTGGGTCAATACCACTGTACGTGTATGGGTGGGCGGGTGGGTCAATACCACTGTACGTGTATGGGTGGGCAGGTAGGTACCTCATATTTGGTACCATATTTATTTTGTGGTATCTCGATCACAAACAAACAAACATACCCTTATGTTATGTATGGATATATCAGCTTGTATTGTGCATTAAATATTTATATACATTGTTTTTATATGTAGTTTCAGATACACCCTGGCCTGTTAAACTGGAGGAAAATTCATTAAATAATTTGCGAGCAAAGTACGAAAATCTTTTTCTTTCAGATTCAGGGCGAACACGAGGCATCTCCAAAACTTGATCCTGTCTATAGTGCTGCGAGATCGGATCTGAGACCTGTTTTTTAGTTTTTCCCTCAAATATCCCGGCCTGCCCAGTGGTAAGGATTCTATAAACTAGGCATAAGGAGCGCAGAGTACAGGTATCAGTCACAGTCAGCAAATCCAGTGATAGTTGCGCCTCCGAAACATGGTCAAACCTTCTTAGTCCACATACATACTTGAAACACATATTTTGCACTCTCTGTAATTTGTCTAAATCCCCTTAGACACAATAATGCCATACACAGGGAGGCAGTAATCAATCACACTGAGCACAAGGGCCTGGACAAGGCGAAGCTTGGTCTCTTTAGGAAACAAGTACCTACGTTTGTATAACATTCTTAGTCGACTTAGGGCCCGCCGACAAACAGCACTTACATGACCAGACAAAGTAAGGTCACCATCGAACATGAGGCCCAAGAGCTTTGAGGATTCACACTCATTTAGTCTGATACCGCCAAGCAACACCTCACCGATAAGACTCCGAACCCACATTGGAAGAAATCGACAATACACAACACTTTTCCTTGTTCAATTTAATCCCATGCCTCTCAGACCAATCATGGATAATGCTTTATTCAGAATTATTATTTGCCATCAAAGGTCTCAATGAGATAATTACGCCTTTAGTAATCCCTAATGTTACCTAAAGATTCTTGACAACCAAGTTTCCGTTTGGAAGACAGCAGGATTAGCTTACTCCAAAGACAGTTTCATGTTTCCTTCCCATCTTTTGACATGTTGCAATTATTATTGTTAGTCCAAAAACGAATCGGTTGTTTAATTTTTAAGTTTCACTGAGGATCTAATGTTTAAGCTTTTATTTACGATTTAATCTCTACCTACCTTTAATTCAAAATGGATACAGCTGTGTCAGCTCTTCCGGCATCATATGAAACACACACAAAGTTGACCATCATCGGCATATGAATACAAGCGACTATTTTGTAAGCCTGAACCCATAGTGGCGGCAAACAGAGTGAATAGAATAGGCCCGAGGCAACTACCCTGTGGAACACCAGCAACCCTACTCAAAGATGAAGAGAAATCCATCCCAATTTTAACCTTTTGTCTCCTATTTATCAAATAGGAATGAAACCAAAAAACCACTTCCGGTCGAAAACCACAAAAATGCATGACAGCCAACAACATACTGTGGTCGATAAAATCGAATGCATGTGAAAAATCCAGCAATGCAAGAAGAGATGCTTTCTTTTCTGCCCTTGCTTGGAGTAACTCATCACAAACTAATAAAAGCGCAGTTGTGACAACTGACGGCCCATCGCGTTTTTCCGCCGAGGACTAGTGGTGTCTAGTCTTGTCTCTAGCCGAGGACTAGTCTTTGTAACACTCTTCAAATGTATTTATGACTCGTTCTTTAAGCCACTCATACATCTCTTCATACGGTTATTTTTAATGGTACATATAGGTATTAACCCACCCGCCCACCTATACACGTGCGGTGGCATTAACCCACCCATACACTGATCCTTTCTCATCAGAAATTAATGTGCGTAGAACTAGACGTGGTGAGTCAATGTTAGCTATTCCAGTTCACCGCACAACTACTTTCAACAAATCATTCATAGTATCCGCGTGCAGACTCTGGAATGCTCTGCCTGGTAATATCAGATCCATCGATGAGCACACTCTGTTTGGGGTGGAGGTGAGGTTTCGACTACATTTCGATCAAATGTAGTCGGCCACGTTCATTTCATCATAATTTGCTAAGCCTTCGTGATTTGTGTTGTATGCAATTGTAGATGCTCCTCTAATGCTTGCCATCCGATATTAGTTGTTTAATCTGTTTTTTGTTAGAAAACCAACATTTTTGTTACTTATGACCATCTAGCTTTAAACGTATCTGGCTTGATCTGCTGCTACATTAGGCCAGATAAGCAGGATTGTATTGTAAATTACTAATTCTAAACATCTCAAACCACATGATTAAAAAAATATGTTTGCTTCATGTTTTAAATCACTAAAAGCTAGAAACATACCGTTCTTATTTCCTGAGCAGTCTTGCGAATTTGATTCAGTCTTTACAACACTGACTTCGTCTACTTCAATATATTCATCCTCTTCTTCCTCGGTTCTCCTTTCTACTTCTTCCTTAACTTTGACAGGCTCTCCGTTAACACTCCTAGCATTGTTAATTTCTGGCGTTTTCCTGATGGGGTTTTCTTCACTATCAACAGCTGGAATTTCAATACTTCCTCCACTTCCATCTTCCAATAAACATGTGATATAGTTCTCTTCCTGGAAACAAAGGAAATATAAAAATATTACATTTTTATAAAATGATCAAATACATACTATACTAGGCAACAGCCCTTTCTTCGATATGGGGTGGTTCTCTTTGCTTGCCTACCCTTCTCTCCATGGTTTTCTCTAAACTATCACATTCAAGAATGGCTCAGCATGCAGCAATTCTTACTGCAGTCCCTACAAAATGTTGTACATCAATATAGGGCATAATCAGTTTGATCAGTTATGAGAGAGAATCATGTGTTTAGTTTGCACTGAACATGTGCACGGTGATGGAGAGCAACCACACTACTTTGAAACAACAGAAAACAAATGATCTGTTCAGAAGCTTGCGAACCATAAAGTGTTCAGGTTTTCCGATCTACCTTTTTATACCAGTTAACTTCCTACAAATAATTAAAACAGTCTAAAAATAAAAATAACAAGAAAAACTCTTTATTTTAACAGCAAAATTGAGGGTCATGTAGCCTTTTCTTGGACTTAACCTGCAAATTAATCAATTAAACCAGAAAATTCAGTTATTTTAAAAATAAGTGATTGTACAATTTGGGATTCAGATTAGAACTAACCATAATTTCAGCAGATCTCTTCTCAAAATGCATACGAATGTGTGTGCGCATGCCCCGCAAAGTGTTGCCCTTGTATCCACAGATGGTGCAAAGGAAAGCCTTGACTCCAGTGTGAGTGTCCATGTGCTTCTGCGCTGCGCTGGCCGTAGGGCTGATGACAGGACAACAAGGACATTTCCAAGCTCCTCCACTACTTCCGCACACATGGTCCATGGGTACTGTCAGCTAGGAATGTCAAATAGGATAAGTTTTGAAAATAGATAAAATATTACCTCTGATAAATCTGAACATGATTGACAAAAAGTTAAATTATATGAGATAGAAGAAAAATCATTTACCACATTTATACAGTGGTGATAATAAATACTAATTTAAAAGCTGTTTGTGTCTCCAGTCTTTTGATTTTTGATAAACATGAACAGAACTTCAATTAGGTAATAAATCTTTACCTCTCATTATGAGTAAAGAAAGAATAAAGTAAAATTGAATAAATAAAAAACAATTTTCTCTGGCCTAAAGTCCTTTTTTTGTCTAAACTGTTTTTTAATATTCTTATAAATTGTTTGATGGGAGGATTTACAAATTCTGAACTTATTTGTTACTAGTGGCAAATGAAATGGTCTGATTTCTAAAGATAAACCGAGTTGGCATGTTAACTTTACATTTAACCCATTGCAGATCAAAGACCTGCAAGTGTCTTCACACTCGGCGCGAAATAGACTGATAGCTCAACGACGTGACATTGATGCCGCGGCACTTGTTATTACAGTTGCGTCATTCGGCCCTCTGGGTCAATTTTATCACTGTTACAATGTACCCATATGTTTTAAGGCACTTATCTGTTTGTTTTCTTATCTTGTAACGTGTTAAAATAGTAAGTGGTACATTTTAGCACATTACAAAGTTATGTGGATTTTTGTTAATTAATTAACAATTAATTAATTAATTTGCTACCTTAATTAATTTTATTTTGACAATTGTATTACTTGAAGGAAAGATTAATTTCACAAGACGGGTTCGGACAAAGTAGAGAATTTTTACAGGCACATTCACAGGGTCCTGTAGTGCGCAGGCCCGACTGGCTGCGCATGAGCGGCGGGATCTCAGTTTTGACCTGCGCTGCAGGAGGGGAGCACTTTAGGCTTGATAGCAGGTTTAGGAGGGTTCGGTGAGGAGAGTTGAGTTCGATTTTAGAATTTGATGAAAGTGGTTCTTTCTGTGGAGATACGAAGCGACCTCCCTCGACACACTATAGTTCAAGGTAGGGATCAACGATTGATCTTCCTGTCATTGTGTATCGACCAATATACTTTCTGCATTGGTGGACTAAAATAATTATTGAAGGAAAGTAATTTGTTATCAAATTTAGAGCCTTTTAACGAATAATTGCAGTATTTAATTTGTCATTAAGTTCGAGAAATTGAAGAATACTCTTATTTTGGTTTTCCTTGAGTAGAGAGTTTTGTTTTCATTATATTTTGCTCAATACTTGTTAATTTCACTTTAATTTGTCTTGACGGCAGTGTTATACACCGTTACAGGGGGGGAGGGTTCTATGCACCGTTACAGGGGGGGGGTTTCTATGCACCGTTACGTAACTATTAAACCTCAACAATTTGTTTGAATTCATTCACAAAATTGTATCGTTTTTCCCAAAAATACAGGATAGTTTTAAAAGATTTTGTAGTTAGTAATATATTCTCCCCCATTAAAAAACACTAAACAAAATTAAAAAAGGACCATCATAAATCATAATATCAATATGTATGAAAATGGATGACAAAAATTGGAGGGAATTTGGTGATAGTGTTACGTTATTTTTAATAGTGGTTAGGTATTACCGCTACAAAGGGAGAGGGGATCTGAAAAGCCTGATTTTAGCGTTACGTAATTTGGGGACAGCCCCTTAAGTGTAAGAGAAGACTTGATGGTCCTAACTTTGTCTCATTAAAGAAAACCTTTTTCATTTCATCTTGAACTTTATTCCAGGTAGATGCAAAAAATTTTCGATTTCTAAAAATGGTAAACTGAGTTGGCCTGACTCTTACTGACTGATCTAAGATTGTTAACAAAGAACCATAAACAATTGTATAGTGATTATGAAGGGGAAATAATAAATAACACTTAGGTCCTTATAAAGGCCGGAGATATGTACTCAAAACAAGAGACAATCAAAATTAAAAATTAACAAATAAAGTTAAGTAATTGTCACCTATAATCATTATTAATATTTTTATATAATGGCTAAAAGTAAGATTTTAACTTACTTTGCATTTTGGGCATCGTCTGCTTCCTTTTTCATTTTCCACAGTTGATCTCTTTGGGCAGTAGTAGGCTTGATGTGCTGTCAATGTTCCGTAAGAGGTGAACTTGATACCACAAGCAGCGCAGATGAACTGCAGCAGAGTTGGCTGTTTAGAGACTGATGCACCGGAATTAGTTACAGTCGCAGGATTAGCTGGACTATGTGATCGATCCTTGATGGTTGTAGGTGGTGATGCTGTGTTCGGAGGTGAAACAGATAATGCCGGACTTGCTGGTTTGACATCGTCATCTTGCACGATGACAGGCTCATTCAGTTGGCGAGCAGAACAATAATGCTTTTTGTGTGCTATATAGTTTTCATGTTTGCAGAAAACAATGTTGCATTCTTGGCATTTGGAGACACCTTGTTTCACAAGTACTTGAGGGGGTGGAACTGGAGCCTCCCCTCCAGCAGCTGCTGCAATTCTCAAGGCCATTTCTGAGGTCAAAAGTGGCAGAATAGTGGCAGGATTCATAAGATCTGCTGGAGTTCGAGGTGGTTTGGGAAGTAGAATTGGAAGATTTCTACCCGTTGCTGGAATTAAGCCTGGAATAGCTGGAATCTGTTTGCTTTTACCACCAGGAAGTCGTGTTCCAGTGAGATGTGATACTAGTTCCGGAGGGAAAGGTAGAGGTGCATCGGGTTTTCCAGGATAACTCTCAAGCTGTCCTTGAGCTGCTGCTGCCAACAATAGGCTAGAGAGGGTGAGATTATTGTTGCTGCTGTCTATCTTTGGGGGAGATATTGAATCAGTAGAAGATTTTCTCTTTGGATCACTCTGTTTTTGTATTTTATCATTTAGATTAGGTAAACCATTTGGTGTTCTCCGTGGTGATTTGACTCCAGAAGGAGAAGACTTTGGACTAGGGCTGCTGCTTTGTGAATCTGTTCTGTGACGTTTGGATTCTTGAGATTTTTTGTTGCTTGTAGAATACGAAGAGGATGATAGAGCTGGAGATGGTGGTGCAGGGGAAGGGGAAGAACAAGTGGAAGATGTTGATAACATTAGGGGTATTGATGGAGCACAGATGATATCTTCTGGATCTGGTGATGGAAAAATATTTGCTTGATTGTCTACACTCCGACGATTTTCCTTTTCATCTTCCTCTTCCATATCAATTACCAAGTCTCCTTCTTCCTCTCTGGTTCGAACGCTCAAATCTAAAGGAGCCCCAGGAGTTTCACTGATTCCATTTTTACTAGGCGTCTCTTCAGTGTGTTTTACCTACAACAAGAAATAAAACAGAATTTAAAATAAAGTGAATTGTGTTAAAAATATATTTAAGTATTATTTTAGGTTCTACTATTTTATCTTGTGTTCAATCAATTTGTATTTGTTTTATTGTTTATAATTTCTTTAAAATTAATTAAAATTGTCAAAAAAACTCTTCTAGGCTTATACAATTATTTTAATACTCATATTATTTGTAAAATGCTAAAGTACGAGGTGTGTTTTTAAAGTAAGTACTGTTTTGAAATCCCACCACTGTAGCACGCGGTCGGCATTCAGCGTATGCATGCTGGTACAACTATCTGTTGGCAAGACACAGCCACTATTATGGATCCATTCGACTGTATTTAAGGTCGCTTATGAATGTTTAAAATTCCTCCCACGATTAAAAATGCCACCAGCTGTATAGTACATGTTATTATAAGTTTTCCTAAGGCTAAGGGCGTGAAAGCAGCTCACTTTCATCGTGAGTCTGTCACAGTGACAATCTGGTTTTAAAAATTGTAACCATCACGATTCTAATGCTCCAGGAATGTGAGAGAACTGGTGAAACATTTGTTTTTGTGATTCTCGCCAAACATTTGTGTTCGTGAATCTCCATCAGCTTTTTGGGAACCTAGAGTAAGCATAATTCTTGGTACTTCAAGCGTTCTGTCACAATTTCATAAATCACACTTCTTGACACTATAAGACACACTGCATACAGTAATGATGCAGTTCTAAAGCATCTATTTTCTCTGACTTTTTTTCACCAACGTTTTGCACCAAGTCATCAGTAATGAGTGAAGGTTTCCCCACTTTATTCCTCATCATGCACATTCGTACGGCCACCTTAAAATCTCTCACCCATTTCCACACCATCCCATCTCATTCCGTTTTCTCAACAAACTTCACAGACCCCTCTCGATGAATGTCAGCTGCTTTCACGCCCTTAACGAAAACTTATCACAACATGTACTTTTTACAGTTGGCGGAATTTTTAATCGAAGGAGGAATTAAAAAATCATAAGCGACCTTAAATACAGTCAAATGGATCTGAATCAGCAGCTGAGGCTTGCCTGTTATAGTAGTACCCAGTGTGCATGCACTGAACGTCGACCACAGCCCTACAGCGGTGGGATTCCGAAATGGTACTTACTTTAAAAACACGCTTCATAATTTATATAGCTTGTACATACAATAAAATGAAAACTGTAAAATTGGTGAATAAATTATCTATTTCAAAATGTAGAACAGTAAAAATCCATGAATGAGCCCAAAGGACAACGCAGTTTAGGAACGTTTTGCTCGTAATTCATTAAAGTATGAAGGAATACAAATTTTTATAATCAAGTTGGGATGAATAAAATTCTCATAGTTGCCCTTGCTATTGGGCTATTAATAGATAGTCTTTCTGAGCTAAGTCGAACTCAGATAGTAACAATGACTACACTCGTTCATCTACACTCATCACACTCATTCACCCCTCATATTCGCCCATATCTCTACGATTGGCGTCTTAGAAATGAATAATAATAATGAATAATTGTTAATAGTAACTTCTCACAACTCCTCACAAAAAAAAATTAAGGAGACAAAAAAAATTTTAGTTGGCTTAACATAAATTGTAATAAATTTAATAAATTGTATTTTATCATATTAAAAGATCAATCATAACTAACAAATTATTTAGTAATATTTAATGTTGAACCACACTTCCAATTTGGTTTCTTGTAAATATAAAGTAGATTCAATTACAATTATTGCACAACTACAGGTATAAACAATTACTTACTATTGTTTCTGAGGTAAGTCGCTGTCTCTTGTTCACTTCAACTGGAACTTGAGGAGGCATTCGGGGGTGAGTGAGCAAGCCTTGGGCTAGAGGTTGTAATGTACCATCTGGAAGAAGAAGGCAAGCTGTGTCTTGTGCTGGAAGCCCCATCACAGCTGGCCCTGACAAGATGCTGGCTGCTTGGAATAAGGAGTAGGGAACAATTAGAATAGGGTTGGTGGGAAGAGCTAGGAAGGGCTGACCAGGAGGGTCTCTTGGAGGATGGTTGGACGTATCAGAAGCTCCTGGCGAGGTGGGAGTTGTGCGTGAATCTGACGGAGAGGAAGGAGCGGAAATTTGTTTTGATTTTATTACATGGCGAGTACTACAGTAGTGCATTTTGTGCGCCTTGAATGTCTTTATGGTTGAGAATCGTATATCACAGTCTTGACAGTAGCGGTCGAGAGGAGGGCCGGACACATCAACTTGTGTTTCCGCAGACATAGAGCCCGTCTGTGAGGCAGGTGATGAAGAGTGCATCCGCATGTGACGGTTCAAGCTCACTTTCTTGTCGGCGCTGTACGAGCAGTGGGGACACCTGTACTGTTTACCCGACTTGACACTCTTGGTGGCCGGCTCACCTGTGCTGCTCTCCCCGCCACTCGCCTCCTCCCGCCCCTCCAACACAGGCTTGATGTCTTCAGGCTCACTCTCCCCACCACCACCTCCACTGTTGCTAACCACTACTGAAATCACAACACATCCAGTCTTTAACTATTGTAACATTAAAGAATTTGTTATATGATGTAAGTTAACTAAATTATACTTTTCAATTGAAAAATATAAATATAAACCTCTTATGTCTATCCTTTTCTACTGCAACTTCACCATAACTTAATATGAAATAAAGATTACTAATGTTCAAACTCAAGCCACAAAAGATTTCTATTGGTATTACTGCACTTATAACCTAAATAACTCCGACATATGTAGTGTTCCAATACTCAATATTCGTGAGATTTGTCTCACTTTTATTTTAATTCTTTATTTGCTATAATGAGGAGGAAATCTTTGTATAAATCTATAAAGTGAAATCATTACTTTATATTTTCTTTAATTAAGTGAGCATCTTGCAGATAACACCCCTCCAATAATAGTTATTTATAATGTACATTATTAGAAAAAATACAAATGAAATTGAAATGAATTGAAAATCAGTTTATTTTAATTAAGATAAGTACAATATAGTTTGCAGATAAAAATTATAACATAATCTTAATGTACAATGGTTGAATAAACAATTTAATCTCATGAAGTTGACATGATAGTTGGATGAATGAAAACCTATATTGATGACAACTCTCGTAGAGTGTGGGTGGGTGTATGACATACATATTGTCTTTATTTATAAATATATGGAAAATAACTTTTATAACTTAGAAATAGTGAGCACTTTAAACTATCCAAAGAGTGCATGTAGGAAAACGAGAGTTTTTCTGCACACAGATTCACATATGATACTCTATATAAAAATATAACAACAGAAGTAAAAAATGAAGTCTCTTTAAAATGTTATATATATATATAAGCTGAACTTAATAAACTTATTTTGATACTTCTAGCAAACTCTACGTATTTACAAGAATCCTGCTGGCAATATAAAAAAGGAGCATCACTTTAACCACTGACGATAGAGACAAACAGATTTTTCATCACAACCCATTTGCTGTGGACGTGTGCATGTACTGCTAAGCAACAGCGCATGTGCAGCAGCGCTCAAAAGGCAAAAAGTGACGAGCCTGAAAGTTTGAATGAGGTGTTCCACTCAACGGATGTAGATTACGGAATATTGGTGAAGTCACACTAACCCAGACATTAATTGGTTTTATGCGCCAATTAATGTCAATGTCATGTCAGCTTTGATGAACGATTAATTTGAATTGTTCAGTTGACCCCGGACCCAAACGGTTTTCTAAGAGCAAAATTTAAACGTTATAAACTCAACTTTTCATACTTGGCAGCGTCTTCCTTCTTGATTCTCTGCCGGTCCCGGTCATAAAGAAAAATCGACAATTAGGATGACTGACGAACTCTGTCCACAAGTGACTTGATCACCCATCATGCCTTGCGACCCAAAAACCGTGGCCTCTCATTGGCTTACTTACATTGTTGTTATACCGTTGAGCAAATACTGAATTGGACGCTTAAGGGTATATATGGTGGAAGATTCAAATAGTCTTTAAACTTAGTTTTCGGAACTATTGGCAACTGGCCATCACAGATGGTTTCTATACAATAGCTATTTGGTTATGGCCCCTGAGAGATTAAGCGACCCTCCACCAATGCACGCACACACACCACCAGGGTAGCCCTTGTTAACCTTTCTCGACCTTTGTTAACACCAACATATTATTTAATTATTTTAATTCTGTATTTATGTTTTACATTATCATGTTTGGTATTATTTTTCTCAGATTTTAATGTAGATTACAATAATAACATTATCAAGAGAGAAAAATGAAAGTTTAAAAAAGTTGCAGTGTTGTAGTAGAATCATAGTGAGTGATTTATGGTAGGGACAGGGCGAGGTCGTTTGCCGCTCCTGAGAGACTATGTCCGAGGTAGTGAGGGGTACCTAATCCTTCAGGGCCCATTGCTTGCCGGCCACACTTTAATAAGTGCTTCGATGACTGTTTGACATATTATTAGATCAGCTATTAATCACTTCAGTTAGCGCTGAAGAGAGATAGAGAGTGGGATGAAGAGGGATAGAGAGAGATAAGACTGTAGTAAAAACCGAACTAATTTTACCGAACAGGAAACTAGCTTCACGGGACATATATAAGCGTTCGATCTTCTTGAACTACAGCTTCATGTCTACTACATTCATTTCTATCTGTTTTTTTTTTAGTTTTAGTCATTGAATCAACAAAACTAATATTTATTAACAATGTTTTCAAAAAAATGATGATTCTTATTTTCCTTCAAAAACGATTTTGCTCTTTCATTTCATTACCTTTGGCCTGTGTAGCGTGGCGGTGGGAACAGTAGTACGTCTGGTGTGCCTCCAGAGTGCTCAGTGAGCTGAACTTTATGGCACAGGGGGCACATATGTAGACAGGCCCACTCCCTAAAACAAGCAATGTGTGCGTTAAGACAACTTCATTACATAATAAACATAAATAAATAACGCAACATGATCTATATATAGAAAACAAACTTGTTTATGCTTGTGTACACTAACCTCGAAAATTAGCGAATGGATTCACTTGACATTTCTACACTATTTTCGTCTTGAATAAACTTTCACAGTTTAACAAGAATTGAAAAATTATTATTTTGAAAGGAGTTTAACTTCATTAAAGAGGCAAACGTAATTAAAGAGGCAAACGTAATTAAAGAGGCAAACGTAATAAACTAAAAAGAGACTACAACAAGATTAACATAAATACCAAACTGCAATTTGTTAAGGTTTAACAAATAAGAAAGCAGCAAATTTAATGAATGTAATTTAAGGATGGTTATATAATAATTACCTATTAATTATAGGTTATTAAAAATCATAAATAATTGTATGCTGATTGAAGGAAAAAGAGAAATCATTTCTTCATTGCTGCTTCGTCTAATATGCAGCAACTTCTCCAAAACTCTTCTTACTGAGAATAAAACGTAGCAAAATGTTTTGTCTCAAATTTTTTTCAATAAAATTCCTCATTATGTAGTTGTCTGATTGCATCACATTATACAATTCCTGTCACAAAGCAGTGTTACAATATTATGAAATGTTCAGATTTATATTTTTTTAAATTTGTAGTGCAAATTCCTTTTTAGCTGCTGTTCTAAGAAAGTTCATACACCGTGAACCGAAAACTTAACAATCTCCTTTTAGATTGACACTTAAAACCTGATCAAGCTGGAACAGAAATTGTTTACATGAAAAGGTGAGATTTTAACTCGTACATTAAAATGAGAACCAAAATCAAAACAAATGTTGAGAGTGCATTGTAAGAGTATATGGCATCCCACAACGTCAACTTCATGCATATTTAGGGAAGGATGTTATATCTTGCACTAACTATCACATATAGTACTAACTATCACATATAGTGAACAATAATTTTATAATTAATATACATATGAATTGCAAATTAACAGTCAGAATCTTGTTTTGTTTTTTTTGCCGTATGAAAACAAATTACTGCTATGCTGAAGTACAGTTAAAATTTCATCAGCTTTTCTTACATAAGGCATAAATGTGTGGTGTATTTGTAAATGGTTTCATAAAACAATCAAATCCAAGACAACTTAACTTTATTTTAAGCCGATGCACTCCAAATTACACATTACAAAAAGACACAACTTTCCACTGCTGAGCTTACAAGTAAACTAGCAATGTTAAGTCACTTTAGTGTGTTCCTGGTTACCTCCAATCTGGCTTGAGCAAATCATGGCTGCTTTTTTTTACTTCCTTATACAATACACATTAAGTGCAGATGTAAAATAAATGGTGTCTTTTTTTATTTTTAAACTCAACTCGCCATTTCCAATGGGCCTGCGGGCCTTTGCATGAACTTCATTAAAACAGTGAAGTACTGACCATTTGGACTTCATTCTCTTCAGTCAGTAGGGGGATGAAACTGGATCTTTACCTCCAGTCTAAGCTGCCATGCCAGCAATAGCTTATTTGAGGTCACATTTTTTAAAATATTTTCTGTTATATTTTTCATCCAATATCATAAGAAAAACACTAATGAGACAACATAAATGTTAGGCAAAATGAAAAAATATATAAAATCAAATAAGTCTTAAAGATACGTTTAGTAAATAATCGCTGAACTCCAAATCATTGAACTATTAATTTTAATAAAACTCATTGGTTAAACAAATAACATATTTTGTTATAAAATATGATAGAGGCTACAAAATAAGGCTTTAGTGGTTTTCAATTGATGTAAAAATAGAGCTCTAACAAAATATGGGGATAAAACAATTAGGATAACAACAAAATCTATCCATGCTTGACTTTACTGGACCGTGCAGTACAGCCTACCTGGAGGGGGCTCAGGTTTGCGAGACGCCACCGAGTCTACGGGGACAGTGGCGAGAGGGGGAACACAGAACAACCGACCAGCCACAATTGCTGCCAACACGAAGACACAATAAGAACCAAGGAACAATGAACACTGTACGAGATATAGCTGTTATCAGCCACCTAAGTGATAGTATGAAAATAAACAGAGCTGTTGATAGTAGCGATAGGTAGATTAAAATAATTACTATCATTAAGTACAGGTAAGGCTATCTAAAAACCCCCTAACTGATAAAGAGTTTTCTGATAGTAAAACAAATGTGTTCAGCATAAGACTATATCATGTTCAGACATGATATATAAATATCAGTATTTATAAGTCATCGCATGAAAATATCTATAATGAACCAGTCAACTGTGTGCACATTATAAAGAACGCTTTTTACATACATGCTAATGATCAGATAATATATTTAGGCTATATACATAGGTCTCAACATGTATTATTGGCTCGTCTACGAATTTATCACTTGGGACCTACTTGAACTACTTTTTTCATATGAAGGAACAGATACACTAGAACCCATCACCAATCTAGACAATAATCAAGACTCGATAATGGGTCCGCCCACCATATTATCACGAACTATGAGGAAGAGACATGTTTCCTTGTAACAACGATCACAAATTAGGGTTAACTATTTGACTCCTTGGAACTAAACTGTCACAAATCACGGGAATTGACATGTTTCCTTAAGCCCACCTCCTTAGATCAGAAATCATGTGAAACATATAAAAGAAAAATCTTTCCGCTCCTTGAATTGTACTCAAATTGTCGATTCCAAAAAGTTTAATCCACTTTAGATTATATAAACTTCAAGAAAGAAGGCAATTAAAGTGTCGGTTATTATATTTCTAAAAACATGCCAGTGTTAACAAATTATTGAGGTTATTATTTAGATAGGTTTTTGCTAATTACAGTAATAATGAACACCATGTACAGACAATGTGCCAGTGAGTGATAACCACCATAGCCAAATGAATATACACAATCCGAATGAACAGAAATACTCCGTTCCTAACCTCGACCGTCTGTCTAAAAGAACCACGGAAACCTATTAAACTTCTACAAAGAACTGAAAAGGCAAAAACAACATGACAAACTGTTTTTTATACTCCTACATTCCATTGCAGGACATCTGGACAGTCCCCATCTTACTTAGATGGCCATAGTCAAGATAACTACCTTCTTTGAAGTTCTATCCTAATATTAAAAGGTCTCTGATACTCTCCATGGATTAAACAGTGATGTTCAATCATCTATGTACCAAATGAGTTCATCCTAATGTTCTCATATTCATTTTGAACTTGATGACACAAGATGACATGGTTAAGTTTTCAAAGCCTGTATTCTTTGGCATTTGGTCATAATTAATACGTAACATACTTTACAAGAAAGTTTTAATAAATTTTACATGGATATTTATAGACACCGATCATCAAGAGACAGGAAAATATGGGGTGATAATGATTGTGTGTGGATTAAGTAGATGAATGAGTGTGGATGACCTGTGTAGTCTCGTTACTAACTGAGTTCGGCAGTTCCTCAGAAACGGCAATTTACTAATAGCCCAATATCCAGGGCAACTAAGGAACCTACAGGTCCAAAGAATAATACTGGAATTCAAACCACAATGTTGGTCTGATTTCAGATAATTGACAAGCCTGATACTCAGTTCTCTCCCCTACACATGATCCAGACACTGACTACCACCCAACATGGACACCCCAGACTTCTCTAGTAGTGTCCACGCCAATAGCAATCACTGAGCGGATGCCATATTGGTATTAATAAGGCTGAGTATAGAGCCTATCACTTACAATCTCCTCAACACTTTGTCTCCAAGTAGCTGGGTTACAGCACTGCACCACTAGTGCCGACATTAATAGACAGAGCAACTAAGATGCTGCTTGTAATGAAATGTAAAACACGTAACATTGTTTTGATTCTCAGCCAACAAACAAGTTTAATACACAGTTTACTCATCATCAGAACCATGTTTATCACCAAACACGTAGGTACCTTAGACTAGTCCAATATCATCTACACCGATGGCAATCATTGGCGTATGTAGTGTTGGTGTTCAGAGTGAGAGTAGAATCTACAGTGATTGACCATGGAAACAAACAGACAGACCAAGGATGTGGTTACTGGAGACGCACGCATATGCTGTTATAACGGTGAACAGACTCAATAAGTGCTCAAAGGACTATTTGGCGTATTAGCTCAGATATTAGTCACTTAAGCGTGTGCTGGAGAGACAGAGAAAGAGAGATAGAGAGAAGAAGAATGCTGGCGCTACTTGTGAAAAGAGAACTTATTTCACAGAGGAATAGGACAGGCAGACCAGCTTAGTAGGACCTATAGAGCGGACGGTCTTTATGTTTCTGTAATCAATGCTCTTGTCTATAACCTCTACGATACTAACCCCCTGGGTAGAAAGGTAGCGCTACAATAGTGCCAACTTCATTTATCAGGAGTTATGTAGTCATCACTCCTTTATATGTGTATGTGTATATATTTTTTGTCTGATTAAAAATCATATTTTAAATAGATTTCATTACAAACAAATCTAACTAAAAGCATACATTGCACAATTACTTCGTTATCTTTGTGATAGCAATGTTCTAGCAGTAACAAACATAATTCAAATGAAAACATTAATTTATAAATGTTATCAGATTCGTTATCAAATGTCATGTAAAGCTGAACAAGAAGATAACGGGTTATTACTCTTAAGTATTGCAGAGATAAGGCTACAATTGCAGGTAGTTATCATCTAACTACTACCCATTAGAAAAACATACTCCATATCTTCAGTGGTATAAATATGTTTCATTCTGGTAATGTACGTTTTAAAGTTAATTTTCATGTTTTATCTATTAAAACTATTTTACAAAAAACTACGCTATATAAAATTTGGGTAGTTTATACATTGAACTGAATAGTTTGTCAATTTAATATTATTATATAAATATGTTAAAATCTGAAAAATAATATTTAAAATTAATTTTAAAATGATCTATTTACCTGTGCAACTCTTACATAGATAGAATTGTATTCTGCATTGTATATAGCTTGTTGACTTGGGTTAGACACATATTTAAAACTAAACCTAACCTAACCTAACCTAACCTAACCTTGAACTAAGTATATATACATGTGAACTGTGAACATATTTCTTTTAAACAAACAAATGCTGTCATGTGACAGTTACAAATGTCAATTCACTATAGGAAGCTACTGCAAAGGGTGAGCGAGTCAGTTGGACAGTAGAGCTGAATCACTCAAAGTTCAGTGAATGGTGTAAGCTAAGACTTGTGAAGTATGTTTCGACCAAGCATATTAATACTTAATACAAAATATTGACGAATATTTAATATTAATAAAAATATTCCACTGTATTTGTATAGAAAATTCATAAAATATGGTAAAATACATGTATTTCTCTTCAGTATCTCTTCAAGTATGGCTTTTACAAAGCTCTGGTTTGGTAAAAAATTATTTTTTAACTAATATTGTTTATCCAATGTCACAAAATTAACATAATAAGTTGATATAACTTAGATTTGGTTATAAATATATATTGCTAATGATTCAAAAGCTAATTAAAGAGATGTATGATTGTACATCTCTATGATAACTGTAAATAAGGTATGAGTCCAAACAAAGCAGCCTTTTAAAGTGATAGTCTGGTAAATTAAATATAAAAAAAAAAAAAACGGATGTTAAAAAAATGTACTAAATATTTGTCCTGTTCCTTTTGATTGACTTAACACTATGACAGGGAAAGCAAATTTTTATCATAGAGATGTACTAAGAAAAGACTGCAATTCCCTTAGAACAATTATTTCAAAGAATCCCTTTATCTCAAAAGAACAACAGCTAACAAATAAAAAAAAAAAAAAAATATTTGTTTTATTAGTAGTATATTTGACTGAATAATTTTAATGAAAACGCAGACCAAGGCCTGAGGCTGAGATGTCACAAGTGCAGTGTTTTGAGACTTACTACCAACCGCCATTACTGGGGCCTAGGGCCGAGGCGATGATGAGGCATGAAAACTGGCTGTTTTGGCTCGCGAAGCTTGCTGGGGTATTCTCTAGTTCAATTACAATATCTTGAAATTGCCTTTTCACTTTTAAATTTACATTTACTCATAAGTGGCTTCTATATATATGTGTTACATTAAGATTCTAAAATATTTGTTTCTTTTTAATCCCCCCACCTGCCTTATACTTCTGATTTATCTACTCCTTCAGAACACCAATATGTGCGGCAGCATTGCAACCTGAATGCCGCTGATGCATCAACCAATGTCTTCTGTCACTCAAACAACTATTTAAGTTCATTGAGTTGAACAGAAACTTAAAATAAGCAACACTTCTCCACTACCTAGTATAAATTACCATTGATAAAGAACAAGCTATGGATGGTTATGAGTGCGTCGTTATTTACTAACCAGACTGCAAGGCAGTGGGTAATGTAGCTAGGTACTCGAGGTCGGCAGGACTCGATGAACCTTCAGTCTTTGGTAGGGGCGGTGGAGCTACTCTCGAGGCAGGATCTGTGGCGAGACTGGCATTGACTCGTAGTTTGGGAGTTGTAGTTGTAGCAGTAGCTGCACCAGTTGCAGGTGGTGTCTCAGAGCCATCGCTAGGGGTGCTGGCCTGCTTCGCTCCTTCACTGCTGGCTCTGTCTGCTTCTCCTTCACTTCCCCACTCCTCCTCCTCCCCTGCTGCAACCAACAACCTATTGTTACATTTTTCTAAGTATAACAAACTTTTACAAAAACTTAAGTTTAATATTTTTGATTATTGAAAAAATAACTTGTATGGAAGAATTTATTTTACAAATATCATTTTACCCCATTACTTTGGAAGCATAACCTATACCTTTATTTGTTCAATAAGATTATAAACAATTTTGATATGGATCAGCTGTTCCATTTGTTATTGGGCTATTAATAACACTTTCTTACGGAATAGACAGCTAAAAGTTTGAAGACTACTGATTGAACAAAATTAGTCTGCAGTGTTACTATTCATATTACTAATAAACATTTTAATAATCTACATCAGCTGATAAAATAATAGATATTTAAAACTTATTCAAGGCAACTGTTTGAGAAGGCTAATATTTTCATAAAAGAGCCCCATCTTCACTCTTCCTATGTCCAGCTGTCACTGGCACACAGACTAATTGGTTGACCAGTATATAGCGAATGCTCATCTACACAAATCACATTTGTTCAAAATCCATATTCGCCCAAATCTTGACAATTTTAATAATAAATAAATATCAGATTCAAGCATCTCTTTAAAAAAACTCTTTTTGACTACAGGTACTTATCAAGTACCACAGATAAACAGTCAGTCAGTTTTTTAAAGAGTAATTTCCATACCCAGATACAGAAATGACTCTTCAATAAAAAGAGAGACTTCCCAGAACACAAAACCAAAGAGATTTACAGAGAGAAACTCACCAGATGTTATTTGTTTTTCTCTGGTGCTTATGCCTGTGCTGATACCAGCTTATTAGCTGAAGGTACACTGAAGAATTCACACATTAAATTTAATGTATATGATGAAAACAAGTCTCTATATGAAGTGTAGACCCCATGTTAAAAATTTAGCCTGGCGCAAGATGCTAATTCCACTGAGTGAGCTCAACTATGATTTTGAACCTTAGACCTTGCACTGCTTTAGCCCAACTGTGGATTTTGAACCTTGAACCTTGCACTGTGTCAGCTCAACTTAGGATTTTGAACCGTGGACCCTGCACTGCGTCAGCTCAACTGATGATTTTGAACCATGAACCTTGCACTTCATTAGCTCAACAGTGAATTTCAAACCTTGAACCTTGCACTTCACCATCTCAACTGTGGATTTTGAACCTCAGACCATGCACTGGGTCAGTCAACTGTGGATTTTGCAACTTTAACCTTGCACTATATTAGCCCAACTTTGGATTTTTAACCATGAAGCTTGCACTACGTTAGCTCAACAGTGAATTTCAAACCTTGGACCCTGCACTGCACTATCTCAATTGTGGATTTCGAACCTTAGACTCTGCACTGCGTCAGCTCAACTGTGGATTTTGAACCTTAAATCTTGCACTATGTTAGCTTAATAGTGAATTTCAAACATTAGACTCTGCAATGCTCCTCTCAACAGTGAATTTCAAACCTTGGTCCCTGCACTGCATCATTTCAACTATGGATTTCGAACCTTGGACCTTAAACTGCATCAGCTCAACTCTGGATTTCGAACCTTAGACCTTGCATTGCACCAGCTCAACTGTGGATTTCGAACCTTAGACCTTGCATTGCACAGTCCACTGCTATAGCCACTGAATCACCACTACAACATCTTGACTGCTCTTTAATGAAGTTGCCAACTGAGGCAATACTGGTATTATCAATGCAAAATTGAAGACAAATTGATGGCGTCACTTCAGAGAACCTCTAAGAAGGTAACTGAGCACTAAATTAAGCATACATTCTTACATTCATTTATTAAAATATTGATAAGCATATACCTAGTTACAAAAGATCTACCACAGATTGTCAACATCTCAGTCCTGGAATACATAAACATTCTTTCGACACTCGCAAGGCAGACTTATCACAGACTGAACTTCATCTTTGCCGCCAACTGAATATTATCTTAGCGGAGCAGAGTAGAGTATGTTTTGTTTCCAAACAAATTACAAACATTGCTCGGAGTTATGAACCAGGTGGGTAGAGGTGGAGATAAGGTAGTATCTGTGTCGACGTGCAATTAGGCCTTAATCAAGATCCTGGCTGAGTTCGTGGAACTCATTAAGGAGTTTGCGATTGGGCGCCGATACCGGGATCGGATTATAATGAACGTTATCGTTTCCAGGACTCTATCGGATCCAGCACGAATCAATTACAGGGCCACACACAACACACTGTACTGCATCTACACCTCGACAATGGTATCGTGTGTTGTACAACTCGGTACTAGACGCAATCGACACTGTGTCACCGCAAAAACCAATCACACAACACACTGTACTGCATCTACACCTTGACAATGGTATCGTGTGATGTACAACTAGGTACTAGACGCAATCGACACTGTGTCACCGCAAAAACCAATCACACAACACACCGTACTGCATCTGCACCTTGACAATGGTATCGTGTGATGTACAACTAGGTACTAGACGCAATCGACACTGTGTCACCGCAAAAACCAATCACACAACACACTGTACTGCATCTGCACCTTGACAATGGTATCGTGTGTTGTACAACTCGGTACTAGACGCAATCGACACTGTGTCACCGCAAAAACCAATCACACAACACACTGTACTGCATCTGCACCTTGACAATGGTATCGTGTGTTGTACAACTCGGTACTAGACGCAATCGACACTGTGTCACCGCAAAAACCAATCACACAACACACTGTACTGCATCTGCACCTTGACAATGGTATCGTGTGTTGTACAACTCGGTACTAGACGCAATCGACACAGTGTCACCGAAAAAACCAGTCACACAACACACTCACTGCATCTGCACCTTGACAATGGTATCGTGTGTTGTACAACTCGGTACTAGACGCAATCGACACTGTGTCACCGCAAAAACCAATCACACAGCACACGCACTGCATCTGCACCTTGACAATGGTATCGTGTGTTGTACAAACACGGTACTAGACGTAATCGACACAGTGTCACCGCAAGAACCAATCACACAACACACGCACTGCATCTGCACCTTGACAATGGTATCGTGTGTTGTACAAACACGGTACTAGACGTAATCGACACAGTGTCACCGCAAGAACCAGTCACACAACACACGCACTGCATCTGCACCTTGACAGTGGTATCGTGTGTTATACAAACACGGTACTAGACGTAATCGACACAGTGTCACCGCAAGAACCAATCACACAACACACTCACTGCATCTGCACCTTGACAGTGGTATCGTGTGTTGTACAAACACGGTACTAGACGCAATCGACACAGTGTCACCGCAAGAACCAATCACACAACACACGCACTGCATCTGCACCTTGACAGTGGTATCGTGTGTTATACAAACACGGTACTAGACGTAATCGACACAGTGTCACCGCAAGAACCAATCACACAACACACGCACTGCATCTGCACCTTGACAGTGGTATCGTGTGTTGTACAAACACGGTACTAGACGCAATCAACACAGTGTCACCGCAAGAACCAATCACACAACACACGCACTGCATCTGCACCTTGACAGTGGTATCGTGTGTTGTACAAACACGGTACTAGACGCAATCAACACAGTGTCACCGAAAGAACCAGTCACACAACACACGCACTGCATCTGCACCTTGACAGTGGTATCGTGTGTTATACAAACACGGTAGTAGAGTACTAGACACAATCGACGCGTCTACTATGCACATACTATAGTGTAACTGTGCATTAAGGACTTAGGTGGACTTGATGGTATGCCGTCGGCTAAGCACAACTGTTACAACGTCACTACACGAACTGGTTATCTCACTCACTATATGTATTGAACCTTAATCTTTAATAACTGTACAAATATAATTCAACCAACAATCAGGAAAAATTTATATACAAAGCATAGGTTATTTTAAATCTTATTCATTAATTCAATTAAAAAGAAATTTTCTAAATTGTAACGTGTATTTCGGATCTTTTCCGTCAATTCACTATCATAGCCATAACTTTGGTTAAGCTACAATAACCAAACCCAACATAACCTAACATAAGATAACCAAATCTAACATAACCTAACCAAAGTAGTTGTAAATTAACGGAAAAGGTCCTTTATTTCTTGAACACTCATTTTATTTAATAGTATTCAATCTTTCAATATGTATCTGGGAATTGCAAAAAAACTCATAAGTACACTATGGCATTTTCAAAGACCTTATTATATGAATGAGTATTGTACGGATATTTAACTGAATCATTTCTGTTTTCTCTTTTTTTAAGTGTTGAGATGTTGTTTTAAGAATACACTGATTTCAAATATAGCCTACATGGTGTCCCTTAGTTACATTCTCGAACTTTAAGATAGTTCATTGGGTCAAATTAATAAAACAACATTTCTTTTGAGCACAAATCCATGAATTTCCCACCCATACACGTATCAGTATGCCAGCATCGCAAGGCAAACTGGAGAAATAACTATCACATATAGCGTTATTGGATGCGACCTCTGTTTATTTCTTATCTGTTCCCCCACTCAACATAACCCGTCAACGAGTTTATTGAGACTAGTTCGACAAAATACATACACAAACTGGTTTTTAAGATCTGCTTAAACAGAGGAAAGCCGATGCGTATTGAGTTGCTTTTTATAGGCCTACTAAATAAAAACCTGTTAAATATGTAAGCAAAAAGAAAGAAACTAGTTTTATCTGAAAAGAGAAAATATATTTTTAAACAAAGCTTCTTGTCTCTTTTTGGCTATATTTACTATCACAATTAAAAGCCTGCGGAGACTGAGGTTTCGTAATTTATAATCAGCAGAGGCTGAGTACGATCTAGTAGAGTAACACGACGTCAGCCCAGCTCAGCGCCTTATAACAACACAACGGCTGGTTCTTAAAATATTCCACAAGGTACTTGCTTATGTAATCCGTCAGTATTGATCAAGCAAAATCTGGGCGATCGTCCGAACGATACGGCTCCTGGGCGGCGGTGCAGTTGCAAGATATGCAGGAATATGATTTTATAGAGGGTCGGCCCCGCACGCAAACCCGCTGATAACCTTATCGGGCACGCCAAATGTGGGTTCCGATCCCGATATGCTAAACAGCGGGCGGCACGCAGTAACATCCTGGACGGCGCAACCTGGTTCTACTCACTGCTGTCGCTTAAATAAATAATGGACGCTTTGTTTCACAGTTACTGGACCGCGTAATGGACTTATTGGCTTATCAATAAATGGCGAGAAATCCAATCTTAAGTAAATATTGGTAGGTAACTTGTTAGTTCAAAGCACAGATAACTAACTCTAGTTAGTTATCTGTGGTTCAAAGTGTTCAGTTTTAGCCTAACTAAAGTCAAACAGGAATATTCAGAGGGATCAGCTGTTTAGCATCAGGTGTTCATTGGTCATTGGACTATTTTTAATGACTACAAGAATAGTAGGCCTTAGTTTGTACCAAAGATTACATTCACTCATGTTCAATCTTAACTCATCTTGACGATTGACATCCTAAAAATAAACAAATAACAAATAAATACAGTTTAAAAAGGAAGTGTCCCTCTCTATAATAAGAGTAAACAAAGTAAAACTTAAACGCTTTGAATCTAACTGAAGAAAATATTGATATACAAAATTTGCATCACAGACAATACTAATACTGTAATAAAATGCCAAAATCAACTCATTAGGTCATGAAAAAAGCGTTGTCTTAAAAGATAACATGGCAACTTTGAAGACACGGTTCCGATCCTTGGGGTGAATTCCGTGGATTTATTTATTAGCTTCGTCACTCATGTGTAGACACTCTCGTTTAACCGTGAAAAGCGACTAATGCGAGAGTTGCCGATAGATAGACAAGCGAACAGGAATTGAGTTCGAATTCACCAGTGAGCGGAGCATGACAATATGCAAAATATAATTCACCAGTGAGCGAAGCATGACAATACGCAAAATATAATTCACCAGTGAGCGGAGCATGACAATATGCAAAATATAATTCACCAGTGAGCGAAGCATGACAATACGCAAAATATAATTCTACTTAGTAAGCAAAGGAAAGAAAAAAAATATTAATTTTATTTACATAAATATTTTCTTTAATGTATCAAAAAAGGTATACAAGCAGCTGAATCGATCACCAAGTTGCCTTCAAAAGGTCCTGGGTGACTTGAAAAAGTCGAGGGCCTCAGGAAAGAAAGTCTGGTGCCCGTAGGGAAGGCTGGGTGGTTCGAGAAGGGTCCGTATTTCGGTGAAAGCCAAAGCGGTAGAAGTATTAAGAGGCCTCGATAATATACAGGGTGACGGATAAAGAGCGGTTTGAAAATCAAACAAAATGCAAGAGGAAGGTTGGTATGGTGAAGAACTGGTCGTATTTAAGGGAAACATTCAAAATGCCAAAAGAATAGTAAATATACATTTCAAGTTTCATACTATATATAAATATACAGTTTAAATTCATTTTACATATCAAGGGGACCTCTGTTTCAAACAATTGATGTAATAAAGTAGGCCAAGATTTAAAAATTCTGTCTCAGATAAAAAAAGAAACAGAAGTCGCTTTCTTATTGCCACAGCCCGCATCGAAAGCCTCAATGGCAAATATATAGAGATCACAACTAATGTCCATCTTAACACGGTAATAATTTATTTCTATGCTTTCCTTTTTGATTTGGGGATATAAAGGAGGGACTGATAAGGTGCTGGCCCTGTCATTGCATAACATACTGGAGAAATGACTGCTCTATGTCTATAGCCGTAACCGAGGGGGAGGGGGTGTCTGGCTCATTCACCAATAGCACCCCCTCCAGTTTATCCAGGGGGTCTCCAAAAATCCAGACTTTTCTTAATAAAAGGTGACAACTCTGTCACTACCATCCCCTCGGTTTTTATTTTTTCTGTGGCGATCTGACATGGACCACATAGCTAATGACAGCTCGTTGTGTTCTTTTCAAGGGGGGGGGGGGGGTTAGCTGGTCTTCATTCATCGGAGAAGCAGGTTTGAATTGTTGCGAAATCCGGACTTGACTTACTAACGAGGTACTTAAACACAAAACAAAAGTATTTGAGATTTTATTTATTCATTTATTATCATTTTATAAATATACATTTACACATTAAAACTTATTTTCAATTGTTTTGCCTCCTTTTATTTTGGTAACTGGTATTGAAAACCATACGATATATATACACACACACACACACACACTGAAATTTCTTCCAATAATAATCATTTATAATATTCCATACATATATAAAAAATAAGTAAATAAAACGAAGTATTTCGTAGGGACACATTGAATAAAAGTGATTCACCTCGGTTTACTGGCCACCTTCTGTCGGGGCCGGCGACGGCAGTGCGACACTGCTCGACCAACGGTGATAAGAGCCGTGCGCGTGATAACGCTTATCAGTGCTTTACTATAGCGCTTTGCCCGTAAATTAGCGCTATCTGACGGCTGCCTGGGTAAATCTTGATATCAGCCGAGTGAGTGAGCGGCTTGTGTATGTGAAAGCTGGTTACTATCAGGGGAGGATAGCTGCCATTGTTTGCGTCTTATTACAGTCCGGAGTACTGCAGTCCAACTAAATGTGATGAAGGTCTCAACAGAAATGTGGACAAAATAGTATGAAATCAGGACTAAAATAAGACTTATTTGTATTTTTTCACACTACAAAGAATAATACTCGTAGATTTATTTTTTCTTTAGATTCATTGTCCTTTTTTATATTGCATTAGAGTAATTTTTAATTGATTGAAAAATAAATATCATATTTTGAATTTATTTTGTATTGTTATTTATTTATCTGATGTGAATACTGAATACGCTAATACTGAAACATGTGAACGAATAAACAGAAATGCCATGTTTTTTTTTCAGTTCGATCAGTCATAAAAATGTTTGAAAGGAATCAGCTGATAACCACCGGCTGTTCATTTGTCATTGGGCTACTGAAAATTTCTAAGGAATAGTCGACATAATTTGTAACAATG
This sequence comes from Stictocephala bisonia, assembly GCA_035578905.1. NCBI lineage: Eukaryota > Metazoa > Arthropoda > Insecta > Hemiptera > Membracidae > Stictocephala > Stictocephala bisonia. Next base: position 3,634,209 of record JAQJVL010000039.1, read on the forward strand.
ACTACATACACTCTTCAACACTCATCATACTCATTCGAAATCCATATTCGCCCTATATCTTGACGGTCGGCGTCTTAAGAAAAAATAAACAAACAAAATAAATGAACTGGCGACAGGTTGGTCTTTTTTATGTCGTTAAATTAAAATTTTTATAAAAATCTCTTTTCGATTAGGTTTATGCATTCAGACATCTTGATAAATGTTCTATAGGCATAAAACAAAGTGAAAATTGTTCTTTTTTAAGGATTGTAAGATACGTCTTAACCTATATATGATGGTTTTACTTTACTTTCGTCGATATCCTTAACTTTGAAGTAGTATGAACACAACTTTGGGATACCAACTAAGGCAAATTAAAATCATAATAATATTAATATTAGCAACCAGAAGAAGGCAAAATGAATTAAATAACCTAACCTAACCTAACCTAACCTAAACTACCTAAACCTAACGAAACTCATCTTATTACTTCACCTTACAAGTGTAATTAGTAATAATTATTGTATAAAACCTAAAATGACGTATAACAAAATGTCATCAAATAACAAAAAGTTGAATTCAATTTACATACAAATAAAAGATGAATGTTAAAGAATGCTTCCAGTTTGTATAAACTCTCATCTAATAAATACTTGCATGGTTTAAGCCCCGCCAACTAGGTCACCAACAGCATTGGCCATTGTTGGAGTTGGTTTGATTAACTCTAACGAACAAAGCTTAGAACAAGTAAAATAAATCATTATTTAGTATTCTAGACACTAAATATAACACGCAGGTCACTTACTGTCCGGTTCAATATACACAGATAATTACATAAAAATAATAAATAATAACACATAAAATAAGTAATTTAAATTATACGTAATTACCCTTTTATTGCCATAACTATGAAAAAGTAGTACGAAAAATGTGATGTTAGTAAATACAATTTAGCACTCAACAAATTACACAAGTTACGTTAAGAAAATTACATAACGGCCATGAAAATTTACAGTTGTGGGTTATTTATTTGTATTTGATAGACAAATTATACCCACTTTCTAAAACAGTTGTCTATAATCTGTAACAACTGAAATACCGAACAATCCGTTCGAAACACGCAACAATATTATATAACATAAAATGTAAATTAAACCTCATTTACATACTATTTCATGTCCGGTGATCCGAGCGGAAGTGTGCTAGGCCTACCAAAAGGCCGTTGGCTAATGACGTAGATAGTGAGTGCAATAACAAACTGAATTTAATGGTTTTCTACTTTATGGTGATTTATGGCTAGAATTCTCTAAATAAACTGAACACGCTTGGTAACATTTTAAGCTGTGCTAAACAAATTTTCAATCCCATTTTACTGACGAAAGATACATAGGACCCACCCATCACACATCCTACAGACAGAAGCATTTGATTGGCAAACCCTTATGGAGAGGAATCGATCATTTAGGCCCACTCATCTACCCTACAGTCAATCATGTGGTGGTTCCACTCCCTGTTGCGTTGATAGAGCGGATGGGTCGGCCTGTGACGTCAGATTATAAGTGATTCCACAGGATTTTTCTCTGAGGTACTAAGATTGACTATATAGAATAACAATTACAGTGACAGATGGTGTACTCTTGTTACTAACTCCATCGTCTGATCCAGACATTTATACTGTAGGAATTTTATTTAATTTGATTTCAATAAATTACCCACGGTGCAATCTAAATAAAGCGTTTAAAACTTATTTGTGGAATACGAACCACATATGTTGAGAGAAAAAAGAAACAAAGGTCGCATCAAATATTGCGCTTAATGTGTGTCAAGCAGTTATTTCTCCAGTTTGCCATGCGATGGAAGGATATCCCAAATCCTCAAGGATAAACGTAGAAATTATAACTACATATCTGTAGAGATGAAGATATACCGACACGGCGTCCGCTGAATGGTTGCCATCGACGTTGTCACTACTAGAGAAGGCTGGGGTGTCTATGTTGGATGGTAGTTAAGGTTCGGATTTTGTGTAGGGAAGAAAACTGAGTGTCAGACATGTCAGTTACCTGAAAACAGACCATCACTACGTGGTTCGGATTCCACGTAAAACTGTAGGTCTCATAGTTGCCCTAGCTACTGGGCTATTAATAAATAGTCCTTTCTTAACTAAGTCGAACTCAGATAGTAACAATGACTACATTCGTTCACCCCCCCCCCATATTCGCCTATATCTCTTACAATCGGCATCTTAGAAATTAATAATGAATAAAAAGTATATAGTTGATATCTCTATATAACGGCCTCTGAGCAAGGCTGCACTAGATATACAGGTTGTGCTGTGGGATCTGTGACGTCACACTAGTAGGTGGCCGAACGGCATGCGGAACTCTCATTGCGCGTTTGGTTTTTCCTCAAAATGAAATAAATATAACCATCAGAATGCTCAAAATAACTCCTGTTCACACAGTGTAGTGTAAAATATTTTAATTAATAAGGAAAACAAAGAATACAGTAACTGAATAAAGATAGTGTATTCAATACATTTGTAGTACATTAATCTTGAACAATACAATTTTAAAAAAAACTTTATTTAACTTTAAGCTCGAATATAAAATGTTATCTATTTCAGAATATATTCATGATATCATTGAGTTAATAGTGCTTATGAATTAAAAAATATAAAATAATTAGTAAGATGAAGTTCTAATCCTAATGAATAAACTTAAATATGAACAGTTTTTATACTTCAAATATAAATAAAGAGTATGAAAAAGGGTAGATCTAAATCCTAAACTCGAAATTATTATTTTCGTATTATTCAAGTAACAAAATTAATTACAATGATAATCAGTTATAGCAACAACATAGTGAATGAAATTAAGAAAGGTATGGTTTTTTTTAATTATTGCCAAGAATGGAGGATTAGAGGTTATTGAAGACATTTGCCACAGTATCAAAGATATAGTGTATTCAATACAATATTAAATCGAATAAAGTAAATGTGAAACAAAAAATTTTATAATGAAAATCTAATGGAGAAACTTAAACGTGAACAGTTTTTATAGGCCTACTATAAATTTCAATAAACATAATTGGAAAAAGAGTAGCCTAAAATATAAATCTAAACTTCTAATATCATAAAAAAATATCAATTTTAAGCAAGGAACAACATTAAATTACAACAATAATCTTGTTTTAAATAACAATAACATAGTGCAAGATATACGGGCGGTACTTTGTAAGAAAACTTACAGTTGATATAGTTTGTCAAGCTTTCGCTTTTTGGTGGATTTCTTCCGGTAAACTATTCTTTTCAAGAATTACAATAATTATTTAAAAGAATATTACTAAAAAATCTTGATACATTTCTTTATGTAAATAAAAAAAGAAATGTTACGAAAACTACACTCTGGAATATTGTCTTTTAAAAATAACGACATAAATAATTTTAAAAAAATCGTCCCGTCTTGCCGAACAACGGAATCTTTTCTTAAAATGAATCTGTCATCGAATTATTTAATACACACTCTGAAGTTTTTACTTGGCTTGAAGTAACTTCTGTGTATTGCCCTCAATCAAGTATCAGCGTTTGTTTGATCTCTTGGAAAATTAAATACAGGAACGTACACAGTATCACCGCTATTATGACAGCTACTGTCACAACTGGGGACGCAGCAAGCGTACGGCATAGTTGATTAACTATTACCATGTTATAAACAACCGAATACTGGAGAACAAGTACCGGAAAGGAGTACAACATAAGGCACGTTACACTCCATTATAGGCTATGGCAACACGTACAAGGAATAAGATTGACAACCCATTTCCCGCCTTACGTTTGGCGCAGCGTGCAGCACGCGTGCAGGCTGACTCAACTACCACCTACTGTAGTGACGTGGCGGCACGCAGCGACCGCTGCAGCACGGCAGTGCGGCCTTGCTCTGAGGCGTTCGGTAAGGTCATAAGAAAGGGACCTCCGTTTCCTTTTTCTCTGTGACACGAAGTCAATTACCTTTGAACCTGAGCCCTCAAATATACCCTCTCCCTAGACCATTATCCACCCTGAACTGTCAACTAGTAAGGGTATGTAGAAATGTTCGAATATGGTTAATCGAATGTAAAACGGTGCGTAAAGAAGGAAACTCAAATTACGGTAATTTGTAAGGAGCGAGTAACGATAGAGGCGGGGGGGAGCGATAGGAGGGGAGGAATAGATGACGGCCAGCTCGTTGGCGCGTTGATTAATAATCCTTTTATCGGGAGGGCTTTCACATATTTCCTAGATGTATTAAGATGGGGAGATTATAAAGTCGTGAGGCCGCTGTTTACCTGCGTTTTGGTGGGGTCTTATTTTCGCGCCGTGATTTCTATTGTATGACGGCCTCTACTGACGCGTAGTTATTCGGGGAAAAGACGGTTAAATTACTTGCTTATTGACAACCTATGAGGTCGGCTAGTTTGTAATGAATTTGAGCTTTTAAACATGTCACAAAACTTGAACAAATGTAATAACTTCGTGTTTAGAGAATTCGGTCTTGAATTAACTTTTTAATTTAATATCGCACAACATTATTTTAACAAAATGTTTACCATAGCAGTTATTAAGATTTTTTCCATAAACTAATTCAGTTTTATTAATTGAATGTTATTGCTCAGAAATACATCTCGTTTCAAATAACTAAATAATAATCAAAACACATTCACTGGCCCACACAGATCTGAAATCACCTATAGCTAAGGTTTAATTAAGTAATGAATATTTAGAAGTTTTTAAAAAATCTATGTGGGACCGTACAGTGGAAATCTATGTGGGACCGTACAGTGGAAATAGGTAAGGAAGTCTTAGCCCTCTGACGACAAGATTGTATGTCTACTTTAGAGCTGTCAACTTTCTAGCGGTGGCTTGGCGGTGTTGGAGACGTTTAACATCTTTAAATGAATTACTATAACAAACTGAGACATTCATGTAAACTTCTTGACGCTGCAGGAGATCGAAAAGCCGCGCGTGACCACGGAACTATCCACCCTCCAAAACCTCGGCAGAACGCCCGTACGTGGAGGCGAGTTCGATGACGATCTGCTCCGGTAAAAAAAATAAATAACTTACAAGCTTGGTGCGTGTGAACATCTGTGAGGGCAACCACTATCTTACACCATCTAACCCGGCCGAGATTCAATATAACTTATGTAAATCTTATCGTCCATCTCTGGTGCACCACGGTCAGCGATGGACTGGGGCACGCCATGTGCCTCCACCACGCCGCAGTCTAGCACGGAGATGGAGAGGTCTAGGAAGTACAGAGATACAGGTGAGAAGGAAGTGATGCGGTGTTTACCAAAGGGCACGCCATGTGCCTCCACCACACCGCAGACTATCACGGAGATGGAGAGGTTTAGGACGTCCAGAGATACAGGTGTGGAGGCTGGGAGCATAATCGAACATGTAGATCGCCTAACCAAAGAACACATTTGGACCTTGATCGAGGATCGACTTATATCATTGACGATGGATGCTGTTTTCCTTCTACGGACGAATTTCTTTACTTCAATTCGTTTGAAAAATAATAATTTCCCACCAGAACAAACAATATATGTAATTAACTTTATACTTCCTAATACATGAACGTTAGGTTAGTTAATACTGTGAGATTGTCATATGAAGGCGCGGCTGATCGGATGCGCGGCAGCAACATAGTGCATTGCGCATGCACCAGCGGCTCGGAGCTCTGTAACTGTCTCAGTCAGTAGCAGAGTCTCGTTGTGTGAACTAGCTATGTGCGTTTTAAAAACATTTGCTTACTTTGTTCATTTATGACTTAAGAGTTTAACAATAATCTCTATGTGCAAAGATTTAAGGAAGAAAAAAAAAACAATGTATACAAGCTTTGAACGCAAAGAGCGAGTTATTAAAATGGTATGCAGGATGGCGTGCGGAGAATTAGTCGTAAATTAGCAACAGGGTAGTAGCGGTAGGCCATACCTCATACAGCCCTTCTTGCCAGTGCCACTACCCCTTTCCTCCTGCGCGACCCGATTCTTCTTATGAACATTTGTCTGTACTATTTATACAGATAAGAAAAGATGTCTAAAATAAGAGTCGTCAAAAGTCTCTCTCCGTTCCACAACAGATGTCACAATTAATTAAAGATTCATTCACTTTCCCAAACAGTCTACGACGTCTCACCCACACCTGTGATCGCGAAGGTTGACATTTAGGCCGACTGACCTCGAGGACTGGCTGCTTGTGTATTCGTCACCTTGACGCCTGGAAGATCTCCAGATCCTAAGGTAGATAAGCCTCACTTCATGCCAAGGGACACTGCGAACATTGCGTCAGCCTGACCTTGGGCAGGGTCGAGGTCATACATTGACACTGACAGATTACTTTTAATCAAACACAACAACTTAGATGTTACAGCTTAGACGATTTTCGATAGGGATAAACACAAACACAAGTTTGTAACCTTTCTTCAGCACGGCAAGCCGGGTGTGTACGTTGCTACGTTTGTTGGCTTGGGTATTTTTCGTTAGGTTAGGTTACGATTCGATAGGTTACGTTACCCATGTCCTTATAATATCGAGCACTTCTAAAGTCATTATTGACTATAAAATGCATTATTTAAGTAAAGCGCCGCTCACAAACTACACACGGGTTATCCTGACTTTCTGCGCATGCTACTACGAGTATGATACTAACTATATTGTTACTGTGCATTGCAGCAACAACGAATTATAAAGAGAAGGAAATTACCTTCCTCTTTATTTTAAGCAAAGGTCCGATCAATATGGCATCACTTACACTATCATTGTTCCAATCAACCATGCGCAATAATTTACGTAGAATAAATAATGTGTTCAGATTGTTAGTGCATTTGTATCTTTTTACAGGGCCATGTAATAATTATCTTCATGCGGCCGTAAAGGTGAAATCATTATCAATTATATCAAAATATTTAACTGAACTATTCTAGAGTCCTTCTTTTCCCACAAGTCTAAGAATCTTAACAGATGTTGAGGAAATCTCAAAAGAATAATTTGAGGTTAGGATGAAGAAGGATATTTATCAATCCCTCATGACGGCTAGGAAGTAATGGTTGATCCTAGACGTAAACAGAAGCTGGAGACAAATATTTCCAAACAGCTGTCAACCCGCGACAGGTTTCCCGTGACGAGACGGGGGCAACCGGCTCTGCGAGTTTCGGCAACCATTCCTCTTCCTGCTCCCGTCTGTGGTGTCGGAATGTGTGTAACGGGTGGCCGGTCTCTTTGTCGGAGGTCGATCACCGAGGTCGTATCACAGGAGCCTGGAGTCGTCAAACTTGACTACCACACACGATATCCGAGAAGTACAATGTTGTAGAGTGGTTCTGCCCGGCTAAGGACGTTTGACATCCTGCGTCCTTCTCCTTGTATCATCTCACCCGGTGACTCAATCTACGACGTGTTGCTTCCCCCAACAGCATCTGCGCCTTCGAAATTAATGAATGCTTTAATTAAATGTACATAAAATCAACACCAAACTGCTTTCACAACTCTATTTCAACACAGCCGTGATTATTGTCATCATCACAGTTTTGTTTACACATAGACAAAAAAAACCGGTGACTAGTCGTGTAAATGTGAGTACAGTGTATCAGTAAAATACGACTCAATCGTCGTTTAGCAAGCTTTTTAAATGTAACTAGACGACATTGTATACAACTATACCAATGAGAGCTGTACTTTCATCTCGTGTACAGTATAAATTATAAAGCTGAACAGTCTCACTCAGCACCAACATCTACAAAGATATGACTGCTTGTCAAACAGAAATTAAAATTAAATTTTATAAGGCTTTCATTGAAAAGATGCTGTATTCCCTTCCTACTTGGACGAACCACAGATAGTAAGAAACAGAGGTCGATTTCTTATGGCCGCAAAGAACACCTCAGAGGCAGTTATAAACTGATTACAACTAATTTACATCTTTATAAATCCGATGTAATAATTACTACATTTATTTATCCTTGATTTAAGGGAATAACAGAATGGACTGACAATGTGTTGGCCCTGTCATACGCCTGGCAAAATGAGGAACTAACTATTCTACACACATTTAGCGCACTATTGAATGCGACCTCTGTTTCCTTGTCCTCTGTGGATGAGACAATTTTTGTTTTGTAGCATAACGAGACCACCTCTGCAGACTCTTAATGTGACTTCCGTACCAAGAAAACGGGAAAGGGGTTTACACCAGTGCTTGAACCCGAACCAGCTACGTGACAATTAGTGCCTTAGTCCCTTAGCTGCGGCTGCTCCACTGAACTCATTATACGTTTAGTATGATACACAACTATTTGTTTTGATTGACAAACTAACATTTCTTTACTTTTGCACTTCCTAAGGCCTATTGCAATTAAAGATTCCGATTTTTAGTTGGTTGAAAATGCACGAATTTCTGCTCAGGTTTTTTTTATGAAAGGGGGTTTATAAAAGGACATCAAAAAAAGTTGTGACTAAAGAACAACTTATTTTAAAGCATTTTCCTAGGACTGTTACGAGGATTTGAGAACGATATTCTTCGTGTGTCTCTAAACAAACGTCCGCCAGTAGTTTTTATTGCTCCGACTAGCTGTTCCTAGAATAGTTACGAGGATTTGAGAACGATATTCTTTGTGTGTCTCTAAACAAACGTCCGCTAGTAACTTTTATTGCTCCGACTAGCTGTTCCTAGAATAGTTACGAGGATTTGAGAACGATATTCTTTGTGTGTCTCTAAACAAACGTCCGCTAGTAACTTTTATTGCTCCGACTAGCTGTTCCTAGAATAGTTACGAGGATTTGAGAACGATATTCTTTGTGTGTCTCTAAACAAACGTCCGCTAGTAACTTTTATTGCTCCGACTAGCTCTTCCTAGAATAGTTACGAGGATTTGAGAACGATATTCTTTGTGTGTCTCTAAACAAACGTCCGCTAGTAACTTTTATTTCTCCGACTAGCTGTTCCTAGAATAGTTACGAGGATTTGAGAACGATATTCTTTGTGTGTCTCTAAACAAACGTCCGCCAGTAGCTTTTATTGCTCCGACTAGGTGTTCCTAGAATAGTTACGAGGATTTGAGAACGATATTCTTTGTGTGTCTCTAAACAAACGTCCGCCAGTAGCTTTTATTGCTCCGACTAGGTGTTCCTAGAATAGTTACGAGGATTTGAGAACGATATTCTTCGTGTGTCTCTAAACAAACGTCCGCCAGTAGTTTTTATTGCTCTGACTAGCTGTTCCTAGAATAGTTACGAGGATTTGAGAACGATATTCTTTGTGTGTCTCTAAACAAACGTCCGCCAGTAGTTTTTATTGCTCCGACTAGCTGTTCCTAGAATAGTTACGAGGATTTTAGAACGATATTCTTTGTGTGTCTCTAAACAAACGTCCGCCAGTAGTTTTTATTGCTCTGACTAGCTGTTCCTAGAATAGTTACGAGGATTTGAGAACGATATTCTTTGTGTGTCTCTAAACAAACGTCCGCCAGTAGCTTTCATTGCTCCGTCTGGTATAGAGTTGAAGAAGCCGTCCCAGGCCCGAGGGAGTGGCCCACGATACAATACGGCACAGCGGGCGATGGTATCGGATTATTAATTGGCTGGCTCTGATTGGGAACACGCCCTCGTGGACCGCGTTAACATCTGCGTTAACTTGTTGGCCCGACAAGACACGCGGTCATCCATGGTGGGGCCCGAGGGAGAACGAAGAAGGTGGTGGTGGGTGTTTTAGGTCCACAACTGTACTGTATCACAGGAAAAAAGAGGTCGCTTTTTATGACCACAGCGAACTCGTGAGTGGTAGTTAATAGTAATAGTTGCGTTGTTTTTCCTTGAGTATTTGGAGGAGGATAAGGGACGGCATGAACGCAGTGCTGGCCCTGCCATCCACACGGTGAACTGGAGAACTAACTAATCGTCACCCCATTTTATAAATCCCCGATTGAGCACAATATTGAATACGACATCTGTTTCTTTATCTATTACCATATGTAGGCCTAGTTCTTATACATAGAATAAGAGAAAAGATACCAGTCTACACCACGATCAATAGTGCAATTCACGAACTAAAGAAGTTGCTAGCTCTTTAATATCATTATCATGTCCTGGTAGAAAAGAGTCAGACTGTAAAACTAATTGAAGTAATCAGCTGTTTTAAAACATATCAGATGATTTAAAAATCAATTATTTTAAACCGACTGACAGCTATCGTCTGAAAGCGTTCTGTTGCTTGGGTCTCATCCAACCTAATGAAAAAGTTTTATGTATGAAAAACCAAACGTGTAAATTTACACAATTACCATTATCAGAGATGATTGTACCCCTGTATATATATATTTTAACTGGAATGCACTACTTTCTACAAAGCGGATAAACATGGGTTATCATCATGCATATTGAATTAGAGGACGAGAAACAACTAACTTACGAATTTCGATTCTAATAGAACTAGTATTTTCTAAACTACTATTTATATAGGAAAATTTAAATAAAAATGCTCAAGCGATTGGAGACTTTAACGCACGTACAAGTGTTTACTGTATAAAAGTGTGACATCTTTATATGTTTATGTAATCATTAAAAAGCAGAATACAACTCCCAATAAATAAAATTAATTAAACTCACATTTCACCTCTTAAATTTATGAAGAGGGGCAATTCTTAAATTTTATTTTTTACGTTAATATATCAACTAAAAACAAAAAGCTTGTATTAACACTGATTAGCTTACAACATAAAATTTAAAGTTTATATTCTTAAAATTAACATTGTTCACTTTGTAATTTGGTATAATGAGTTTTCTTTGTCATATTTAAGCAATTCTTAGAATTATTCGGTTTGGATACGTTTTTGAAAAGAAATTTTTATTTTTTGGCTTTTCAAAAAAACTAACTATGATGTTGTGTTGTTTTTAAAGGTACGTTATGAGATGATTATATAGTGAAATATTAATAAATGACCTAAAAAAATAATAAACGTCCTATTACGCAGTTTATGCGTACAAAATGTCAGTTTAGTGTCTAAAAAGATTAATGTTCCATCATAGTACAGTATACAAAAACACAAACTGCTCAAATGACTCAAAACTAAATAACTTCATGTGAACTGTAATAGTCCAGGCTGTTAAATTACTAACATTTCCTCCTTTGTGTTCTGACGTAAAATCTCTGCGGTGATTTGTAATCCTATCCTCCTACAAGTGTATACCAACACGAGCCCGAGCCCTGATAACACCCTATGACGACACCTGACACGGTATCACCCCCAGAATCATAACGGATGTCTCCGCGCACGTTCGCGGGCACACGGCGCATGCGCAGATCATTGTCTCAGCCCCCACCACCTGCGTGATAGACGGCGCATGCGCAGATTATTGTCTCTGTCCCCACTGCCTGCGTGATGCATAGCGCAGTTTGACGGGAAATCCTAGTTTCTAGCCTCCAGCCACTGGCTTAGATTAACTTCTTACTGGAGCGGTAAATAAGATTGTTGTTGCGCGTGTATTCATTGCTTACCCCTTCGAGAAGAGTTATTGCTGCGGTCTGGTCTAGAAATGAGTTGCAACTCACGAGTGGACACAGAAAAATGTAGGATATACTGACATGTAAGAAATCGTACACTGGAATGGTCTTGGTAGCCAAACAGATAAATTATGTTTATTCGTTCAAGTGACGAATAGAATAACGCGTGTATATAAATAGTTGCCATAGTTGGTGATTAAGGAAATCAATGTAAATATGAACCCGTCTTTTGACGCGGAACAGAGCAATAACTAAATATATCAAGGGAATGTTAATTAAAAAAAAAAGAAAAAAACTAATTACAATTCGACCGTCCAAAGGACCATTCAATAGGTTTTTAACTGGACACAATAAAAAAATGTTGTCAGACATGACTTTTTGTAGCCATCGTTGTTGATTATCTATTCAAGGGAGGGCATATAAGTCACAAAGCCTGCAATTATCTTTTTATTTAAAAAACAAAAAAATGTGATTGACCAGAGCTAAAATACGATTCGGGGAAATATTTAGCGCCGTAGCTTTATCCAAAGGTACGAAGTCATGGCCGATCAGCTGTGACTAGGACATAAGAATCTACTAGTAGGCCCTCCCTAATAACAATAATGCTACTACTGATTTTATAATTCCAGTTACTTTCCCTGCAAGACCCTTACACTGTCACTTCACATTATCTGAGTGTTCATTTTAAAATGTGTACGTTTCAAGAGTAGCTGCTTTCCTTTGCTTATAATTAATTTTAGTCTCATTTGGAATTACATATTACTGCTTTACACTGCTATAGGTTTCTCACATTTGGATGATATATATAGAACATTATGAATAGATTACAGTTACACTGACAACTGACACTGTTCGTAACTGTTTCGTCAACAGAAAATGGCACACTTTGAACACAGATAGTGTATGACGTAATAGTCGTCAAGCAGATAAATGCCTTAAAATGAGATTATATTTTGTTTTGGCCTTATGTTAATTATTGCAACCTACCTTAAACCAGCAAACAAAAAACTTTTTATGGTTGGTAGTCGTCATAACGTAAAAATACAGTACTAGGCTGAATAAAATAATTCAAAAATTACGTTAACTGAACATACAGATCGTACAAGAATACAAATAAGTGTTTTCTCTACAACTGAACCCTTGTCAGTGCGTTAAAGACACATTATCCCCGAGTGTTGCATACTGTTGAGAAATTTAAAGACTAATTTATAACTATACGAATCTTTATAATACAATTTTCCTATTACTGATCAATAAACAGGTAATGCAATAGCTTGGTAATAGCAAGCACAAACCAATACATTTAAAGATATTACAGTAAACTTCCTTTTATTTACATAAATAACAGTTCACAACTTCCCATCTCCTAAAACTTTAATAATAAAAATAAAGAACCGTGTTAAGGTTACCCGACATGTGTATTTCAGGTTTTCCCGACGTAACTCACACATGTACTAATTATTCTTATCATTATTCTTATCAGTACAGTCTACTTAAAGCTAAAAACAGTGCAATATCAGGTTTTTTTGGATTACGCTTTATCTATTCAAACGTAAGATACGCTATCTTATTTGACACACAAACTTCAGGTCGAGGTTAGCAATTTATTTTTACTAAATTACAGTTTTTGCATATTTGCAGTTTTTAAATGCGACCTTATGATGTAATGTTTTAATTTTAACTGATCACATACGCTTCGGACAGTTTTGGAGGTCATGTACTGTACTTAGTTACCAAGCTCTTTGGTACAACAGCAGCCAGAGTATTTATGATCCTACGGTTCTTTCTTCCAACAACTATTACAAATTAAAATTACGTCAACAATGTGAAAATAAATTTAAAAAACTAAAATGAATCAATAAGCCTCCAGCAAAATGAATAAAAAAAAAATCAACAACAAAAAAGAAATCTATTTACAAAAACTAAAATAAATCAATAAGACTGCAGCAAAACGAAACAAAAATATCAACAAAAAATTTAAACTAACACATTTCATTTAAACTTTTAAATTAATAACTAAATAAAACAAAAATAAACTCTCACTTAACTACCGTAATTAAACCATCAAAGTCAAACAAGGAATCACGTAACATTCCAAATTAAGTAGCTATTTCAAAAGAAATTAGGAAAAGTATCAGCACGAGTTAACAATATAAGGAATAACAACAATTATTGCGCAAGCCACTTTTAAAACGTGTCTAATGCATTAAACAAAAAATACCTTCGATATTTGTCACTGTTAATTGTATTTTTTCCAACTTTTTTTATACACAGTAATTTAAAACAATGTTAAGATACTTGTGCAATCATGCGGAATGCAGCAGCATGTCGATATTCGCAACGTTTCCTTTGAAAAATTTATATAACCATTATCATACAACGAAGCAAAAGGTCTAAATTACTTTTAAGTTGTTGATCATAGACACAATTTGTAGATATTATATTAGACAAATCTCCGACATTATGAATGATTTGACACTTGACACCAATTAGTGATTTGTAAACCAGTCAGCAAAAATAATACATACTCTTTTATTAAAAACATACGAAAAAGGGGATGAAAAAACAAAAAACAAACAAAAAGAGAAAAACCAAAAAATTTTCATTTTAAATAAACGCCAAAATAATAATATAGAACTATGTTTATTGACACGTAACCTTGTCATGATGGGTTATGGTGAGACGAGGAAGACGTGGTTAAGTCAAGGCATTTCTTAAAAATATTAACAATAAAGCTAAATTAGACTTAACTGAAAGCGTATATCAGCAGGTTGATTAATATAATTTATTCAAGAGAAATATTTTTGTTTTATTTTTGTAAACAAAGTTGTAATACTATGCTGAATAGTGAAGCTAAATCAACTTTACTAAACATTCGATATATAAAAAAATATTCATTTTATATTTGAGTACATAAAGAATCAACAATTGAAATTAGCATTAAATTTTTAAATGATCACTCTTAATAAATTTTATTAGCTCATCACATGTTATTCTCAGTGAAGATAAAAATGGTTATTCAGTATTTTATATTTTACTCGGTGGTGCAGTCTTAGTTTTGGAACATGGTTAGTATAAATATAAAAAAAAACAAAAACAAAGGTCACCCACCAGCCCAGCTGCGCCTCCTTAAATAGCATACATGTGCTCATGTTTAGCATTCTACCTTAGAGGAACACTACGTTTCAAACATTTCCTGAATTCCAACTCCGTAGTGAAACTTTGGACCCTGTCGCTTTAACGACTGTACCGTCCTCGTCTCTTTGGTCGACACAAACACACTGGACTAGGAATAGCAACGAATATCGATACATCGGAAATATCGATAAATATGTTTCTATATATCGATATATTAGTATCGATATTTTCTGTCGATATTATCGGTCATACCGATATCTTGGTCCGATATATCATATCATCACTAAATATTGGGGTTATTGCCCTTACAAAGAATGTATACGATCACACTTGAGTTCATATACTATGAGAATTTAACAGACTAAAATGATCTGTTACAAGTGAGAACGCCGGTGTCATTCATGACCACTTTTTATCACAGAATATTGTAAATTTATAAATTTTTCGTTTGAGGACCGACCGTCTGTACAGTTCAGGAAGGTAAAAGGTAGGCAGGGGAAGACAGGGGTAGCATTAGCTCGTTCATCTAAAAGGCTGAGAATGCTCTATAGTAATCATTTTTTAAGGGATTTTTCTACATTTTTTCTTATTTTGCTCGCCAATTCACATGGCTCGCGAGCTGGTGGGTGAACATTAGCTAATTTGGGGATTCAAACCTTATACCTTGCAACATTCCGCATTCCGAAGCCTTACCTTACGAGTCACAACGGTGTTCTCTGAAATTCATAAAATCTTTTATGTTCCCCAAAACGCAAAAGGTTTTCGAATACCCTACCAAACTACAGTACCTCAATCTAACCTTCCCTTCCCATTCCAGTTTTTTATCCTTCTTTTTTTCTTATCGAGTTAAGTTTTGAATGTAATCATCCAGACTCTAAACGATTTTTCTTTTTTTAATAACGGAAATATACAATTTCGATAGGTTGCGTGGTTTAGGAAGTGAGTACGTGGTTTAGGAACCACTCAAGTGAAATGTTTATGGATGGCTTACAAGATATAGACCATATTAATTGCTAAATCTGAGGATGATTATGGCCGGATACATTTGATTATAACTGCAAAATAAATTCGAACAGGGACCTCATCCAATTCGTTAGGGTTCATTGAAACTTTCGATATGTCCCTAGGAAAAATGTAGAGTTGAAGGATGGTCTAGAGAGAGGTGTTAACTGTGAAATGAGCCACTCTGCACTTTTTACAATTTCTAGGCAACAGAACATGTCCCACACCACATCATTATTAGGTTGTGTCAATATTTGCAAACACAAAATCAACAAAAGATAAGAGGAAAGAATTGTGGAGCTAAATGTTGTTTTGACAGAAATCACACAGACTATGAAGTGCTCCAGTGAAGTGAGACTTTAGCAGTCAGTTGGTAGTTTCATCGTTAACTATACAGCTAATATCTTCTATAACAATGATTAATTAATTTCCATTTCAGTAGATGAATTAAAATAATCTAATATCATTTATAAAACTAACAAGGAATACATGTACAGGTCTAAGAAATACTCAAGTCTCTACTTTCTATTTGGATTCGAAATTAGAGTCCAATTACGCAACTCGTGTCGATTCCAGTTTCTATGTTCTGAAATTCGCTTCAACCATCTGCGTTGCTTGCCTCCAAACAACCGTGCCAGCCTCACACGTGTAGATGGCAATCGAGATTGCGACAGCCGTGATTCATCGAATCAAGAGGCAGCTGAGTGGTACAAACAGATCCAGTCTGCGGTACTGATAAGTCGTCTGTACACACACAACCACTACAGTAGGTAATACCGAAGATTACCACTGGTGGTTACAGGCAGGTGAGCGGTACAAACAGATATATCCTATGGTACTGATAAGTCGACTGTACACACAACCACTACAGTAGGCGCCACCGAATATTACCACTGGTGGTTACAGGCAGCTGAGTGGTACAAACATATATATCTTATGGAATTGATAAGTCGACTAAACACACAACCACTTCAGTAGGCGCCACCGAATATTACCTCTGGTGATTAAAGGCAGCTGAGTGGTACAAACAGATCTATCTTATGGAATTGATAAGTCGTCTGTACACACACAACCACTACAGTAGGTAATACCGAAGATTACCACTGGTGGTTACAGGCAGGTGAGGGGTACAAACAGATCTATCCTACGGTACTGATAAGTCGACTGTACACACAACCACTACAGTAGGCGCCACCGAATATTACCTCTGGTGGTTACAGGCAGGTGAGGGGTACAAACAGATCTATCCTACGGTACTGATAAGTCGACTGTACACACAACCACTACAGTAGGCGCCACCGAATATTACCTCTGGTGATTAAAGGCAGCTGAGTGGTACAAACAGATCCAGTCTGCGGTACTGATAAGTCGTCTGTACACACACAACCACTACAGTAGGTAATACCGAAGATTACCACTGGTGGTTACAGGCAGATGAGGGGTACAAACAGATCTATCCTACGGTACTGATAAGTCGACTGTACACACAACCACTACAGTAGGCGCCACCGAATATTACCACTGGTGGTTACAGGCAGCTGAGTGGTACAAACATATATATCTTATGGAATTGATAAGTCGACTAAACACACAACCACTTCAGTAGGCGCCACCGAATATTACCACTGGTGGTTACAGGCAGCTGAGTGGTACAAACATATATATCTTATGGAATTGATAAGTCGACTATACACACAACCACTTCAGTAGGCGCCACCGAATATTACCACTGGTGGTTACAGGCAGCTGAGTGGTACAAACATATATATCTTATGGAATTGATAAGTCGACTAAACACACAACCACTTCAGTAGGCGCCACCGAATATTACCACTGGTGGTTACAGGCAGCTGAGTGGTACAAACATATATATCTTATGGAATTGATAAGTCGACTATACACACAACCACTTCAGTAGGCGCCACCGAATATTACCACTGGTGGTTACAGGCAGCTGAGTGGTACAAACATATATATCTTATGGAATTGATAAGTCGACTAAACACACAACCACTTCAGTAGGCGCCACCGAATATTACCACTGGTGGTTACAGGCAGCTGAGTGGTACAAACATATATATCTTATGGAATTGATAAGTCGACTATACACACAACCACTTCAGTAGGCGCCACCGAATATTACCACTGGTGGTTACAGGCAGCTGAGTGGTACAAACATATATATCTTATGGAATTGATAAGTCGACTATACACACAACCACTTCAGTAGGCGCCACCGAATATTACCACTGGTGGTTACAGGCAGCTGAGTGGTACAAACATATATATCTTATGGAATTGATAAGTCGACTATACACATAGCCACTAAAGTAGGTGACACCGAAGATTACGAATAATTTTGGAAGGCGAAACGAAGTTTCGTATTATCTTCACTACAAAGCCTACATGCAACTACTCACTATAACAAAGATCAAGCATCAACCTTCACAATATTATACATGTATAGTTTCTTAAAAACGAAAATTTTAATTAAAAGACCGATTTAACCGTATTAATGTTATATTATAAATTTTGCACAGGAGAAATAATCCTACTGCGTATACACAGATCCTTTTTGTCAAATTTAACATACACAAAATACAAAATAGTCATCTTCTCCTTAAGAACAACTAATAAATAATGCTTGCCAATTAGTTTAGTATTTTCAGAATTTGTAAATTAAAGTTGAATTACCTAAGATAACCTATACTGACAAGATATATCCTTGTGGTTTGGATTCCACATTACATGTTATTCAGTTAAAATGCTCGTTTGTTTTAACCGTGAAACTTTCTTACGATAAAGATTGGTTTCTTAACTCATTTCATCACATAAGTTTTCACGAAAATGTTTAATTACAGTAAATTATCATTATGATACATAACAAATATAAATAATGCTTAAAATGGCATTACTTATACGTTCATATATGGTGCAAACTTTATTTACGTCAGTAGTTACTTACATTATTATGTGTTTTAGACAATGTTAAAAACGTAAAAATAACTCACCCCTTGACGTAGGTAGTATGCTACATTCCACTACTCCAGGTGCGCTGCCATAACTCTCGCCAGACCGAGATAAGAGATAATGTAATGGAGGAAGTGGCCAACTACTGAGAGTATACGAGCCAGTCGACATAGGGGCTGTTGAACCCCTATAAACTGCTGTGGTGAGGGTAGGAGAAGAGATAGCGCGCCCGGTATCGCTGATAACGGCTCTCTCAAGTTTATCTCACGTCCGCGGTACACTCTGTTCCACTTCCTTGTCCACTACTCTCTCCCTAAATTACATCTGTTATCTTCTACCGACCATTTTAGAGTTTGCTGTCATTACTAGAGCATCGTATATGCTTGACGAGTCCTGACGGTCGAGCCGAATATTTTTTGAGTTTAGTGAAGAGAACGTATTTTTTGAACTACGCAATGAGAATCTAACTGTGGGGCGTCCCTAAATTACGTAACGCTAAAATCCGGCTTTTCACCGCCCCCCCCCCCCCCCCGTGTAACGAATACCTATCCTCCTCAATAATTACGTAACGCAGTCACCAACCCCACCTCCAATTTTGTTATCTATTTTCATGCTGATTATGATTTATGATAATCATTGTTTTGATTTTCTTTCGTTTGTTTTCTAATTGGGGGGGGGTTATTATATTAATAACTTTAAAATCGTTTTTTTTTAATCTTCAATTTTAAGGGAAAAAACGGTCAAATTTTATGAATGAATTCAAACAAAATGTTGAGCTTTAATAGTTACGTAACGATGCGTATAAAGCCCCTCCCCCTAAAAGCGTTACGTAATTTAGGGATGGCCCCTAGACAGAAAATTTCTTTTGTATTTTTTTAAAGTAACAGCACAACAAATAATGTAATACAACATAAGTACAAGAAATATAAATTTATATAAAGTAGTATGGTAATCAATTACCTTAAGAGGGGCCGTTCCCCTCTATTTTTCTATTTCAACGATTAGGTCCGTAATAATGATCGTATCACGAAACTTGAAGTGTCTTTGGATAGGTGAAGACCTGTTCTAGAAGACCATAAGATGGTTTTTGTGAAAGATTAGGTATTTTTATACCATTTTCATGGTTAAATATGTGAAACTCTAAATGTAATTCTTGATGATTTTACATTTAAAACTCATAATATCATCTTATGGTCCACCCGAATGGGCCTTTAATAATCACACAACGGTCAATATAAATCGTTATAACAAACACGAACCGAAGATTTGAAATAGAACTGCGTGTTTTGGCCCGCTGACTGTAAACTTGCATTGTCACAGTACCATAGGTCTGTCGACTTTTCAAGGAAAGTTTTGTCGGGTCGTTTTCTTCACTTGAAATGTCATTTTATAAGTGTAGAACTTTTCTAGTGGACCTTAAGTTTATTGATTTTTTTAAGTGGGTGTTTTATAATTAATTAATTTAATTACAGTTAAATATGTGAATTTTTAATGTAATTCTTGGCATTTTAATATTAAAATAAAACTCATAATAATATCATTTATTAGGGATAGATCACATAGATGTCTAATCAAAGGGATTTATAGAAGAATCTATCACAATCTAAAAAATAATAGAGGTTCTGTCTATTATTTTTTAGATTAACAATAAACCGATATTTGATCGAATCTCTGTAAAATTCATTTACTCTACTCTCATTTAGCAATAAATCGATATTTAATCGAATCTTGTAAAATTCACTGACTTCGTTTGTTTAAGAACGAACAAATACTTTATGGAATCACCGAGCATTCGGTTCCTTTGATTTCGTCGCTAATCGATAGATACGTAGTGCGGGCGACTGAGTCTAGAAGGCAGAGTTGATCCGCGTGTGGCGTACACTTGTCTTTCCAACTAAACATTGGTAGTCGACATTCTTCCGGTGAAAGTAGTCGATTCTTAAATATCACCGGTTTCCTCTGACACGACAGGCTTTTAGGTTGATTTCACAATAAAACTGTTTAAGCGGAGATAACAAAGTGAACGCCATGCCTCCGCTGACCTTTGACTCAACGATCACTATCAATGCGTTTCTAAATTATACATACATGTGTAATTTCAGACTGTCCAATGATAACAGAGAACCAATCTTGCATATGATTGATTGTATGGGACACAGTTAAACCTGTGATTACATCTTCAAAAGGCTATTTTATTACTAAAAAAAATTGGGTGTGCGTCGGACCACACGGTGGAAGTTATACTTCTTTGGCCATTCTCATACACCCACTCACGCACACAAACAGACAGGATATATAAATGAAATATAAGACATTTTTCAATATTATTCAATATATTTATCTTCAATATATTATACGTGACTTCATTATTATATTATACACCTATATTATCATTATCAGTAATTTCTTCGATTAACAATCGATTAATCGATAGTTCTTAAAAATTTGTTCTTACTTTTCAGCGTGACGCGGTTTCTCGACCAACATCCCATCCCAAAGTGTCTAACGGGCGCAAAGAAGTATAACTTCAAAAACTTCAGCCCGACACAACCTACATTTAACTCCGAATATGTAAAATCAAGTTAGGAAAGAAACGTAGTAAATAACACTGTACATTATTCAAATATTAACTATTAACTTAACGATCCTCAAAATTTGTCCTTTTTAGTTAAAAAAATATAGAATTTTATCAAACTTGACTATTTTGTAGTTAAAATGTACAAACAAATCATTAAAATGTAATAGAACGTAATGATTCTCAGTTCGATCCCAATCAGAGTCAATACATTTTGAGAAGGATCAGCTGATAACCACCGGCTGTTCATTTGTCATTGGGCTATTAATTAATGACACTTTCTAAGGAATAGTCGGCCTTAGTTTGTAACAATGACTACATTCGCTCATCTACACTCATCACACTCAATCGAAATCCATATTCACCCATATCTTGACGATCGGCGTCTTATGAATAAATAAAAAATAAAAAGATAAAAGTTCACTTTAAATTTTAAAAAAACGAAATTACCGTACGAATCATTTTGAGTTTTAATGTTCGTGTTTGTAATTTTGATGGACTGAGTTTACAAAATTGTGTAACATGTACCTTACTGTGTACTCCTTCCCTTAATTGTTTTTTCCCTTACAAATGTAATTAATTTTGTTCATTTTTATTTCATTATCTTCCGCTATAATATATCCCATTGCACTGCAAACACATACCATGGAATTTTTAGTACTATTAATAATTTTAGATAAAATTGGGGAAAAACTACAGTCTAGTTTGCATTTACGTTTAATTTATCTACTTTCTCGGTCGAATTTACAGATTTCATATCATCCTTTTTTATCAAATAAATCGATATCGGATTGGGAAACGCAGTATTTATAAATAGAGCTTCTGATTTATATTTGTTACTAATTTATTGCGGTGTTCGACATGGGTAACAAACACTGTTTATTAGTAAAATGGTAACGTAAACTGTAAATATTTCAATTTAGTGTTTCAAGTAAAATAATATTACACTGGAGATTACTTTTATATTATTTCTTCAAGCAAACTATTGAAAATTCAAGGAAACTAATGTATCGTGTACCGTAACATGTTCAATAGCAATTGAATAAAGTACATTTGTATTAACTCTTATTATATATAAAAAAAAACTACAGTAATATGAAAAGGAAGTTTCTATTTTATTACAAAAAGCTGTTTCAGGCGGACAAAGAATATGATAGGAACCGGGTGAGGCAGAGAGCTACATCTACCTTTGTCCCGAGCAGCGCAGGGCAGATACCTTATCTAATCTGATATCGCTTATCAGTGATCCCCTCTCCTAACTCACTCTGCCAGACAAAGAACGGCCAGATAACACCCCCACCCCGTCACACCACGCCCGTTGGTTTTTGTTCTGTTGAAGTCTGAGTGGGAGGGTAGAAGTCAATCTAATTTATAGATCACTTCCCTCACGAATGTTTATATAACACTGACAACTACTTATGAAAATATGAGTAACAATGTCAGTTCAATTACTGCAAAACGTTTTAAACATAATTAGAGTATTCTGTAGATGTTACATTATATAAACTGCTTTTACAACTAGGGATGGCAAATATTTTTAAAATATCAATATATCGCAAACCAAATATCGATCTAACGAGAAAATCGATAGGAAAATATCGATATATCGGATACCCGATATATCGATATTTTAAATGATTTATTTGTTTAAAATTATCCACCAACTCTTATGTCATGACCAAAAATACACTCATGTATTGCTGTCTCTATTTAGAATAGCTTTCTAATTGTAAAAATTAAATACATTATCTACACGAAACAAGTTGTGGTCTGTGGGATTGACTGAAAAACATTCAAAATAAAAATAATTATACCTTTAATTATTATCTTAATTATAAGCTAGTAGTGTAATAACGTTGTTATTTTTGTTTTTCACATTTAAAAATGCCATTAGGCTTCTTATAAATACAAAAAATTAAACACATTAATTCACTGAACCTCTTTCAAATACTTTTCAGGAAAAATCATTTAAAAATAAGTTTGGAAATCAAATTTCCACTTAACCTCACGTAAAAAACTGAATAAAGTTACTTAGTTATATTATTTCAATTCATGTTTTGTACCTGTAAGACGGAATTCAAATTTTTTTACGAATCGTGATGATTTTTAGGAGATAGATAAACGTCAATATTTAATCATATGATAAATCGAACCTATATATATATCTATATGTCCGAAAAGAAAATATTGATAGTACTAATTTATCGAAACAGATTTATCGATATTTCAGATATATCGTTGCGATCCCTATTTGCAACTGACTTTACTTTTTACAATTGTACAAAATCTACTGTTTGTCGTAAATATAAGGTAAACAAATGCAAGGAAATGCATTATCAGTTAGTTAAAAGCGCTTATTATGTTGTCTATGTTCACTTTTTAGTTATTCTTTGATTCATTTTTTTTAATCAATAAAAGGTAAAATTACGAATTTGCTACTGAATATACAGGGTGTCCCAAAAGTAAAGTGCCAACCTTCTGGAAATGGTTATATAAGCCAAGATAAAGAGAAAATAAAGACTAATGTTTTCCCCAAAAACTTTCGGTTTACCATATATCCGCCATTTTGTTTTTTTTACAAAATAATTTTTATCTCCTGTTTGGCTTTAACGAACTTTATGAAACTCGATGTACATGTTAGTATAATAGAGATCTATACTACAACAAAAAAATCAATTTGATCCACTTTAATATTTCAAAATGGTGGTCATTTGTATTTTTTGCCGTTTTCTCGCAATCTCCGTTTAAAAATTTAAAATGGTCTCCATTTTGAAATTTCAAATTTGATCAAGTTGACTGTTTTTCTAGAACAGGTCTCTATTATTGTAATATGCATAGTGTGTTTCATAAAGATCGATAAGGCCAAACCGGAGATAAAAATCATTTTGTGAAATAAACAAAGTGGTGGTTATCTGGTAAACGAAGCGGTTTTGGAAAAATGTATTATTTATTTTCTCTTTATTTTTACCAATATAACCATTTCCCGAAGTTTGGCACTTTACTTTTGGGACACCCTGTACAAATAGAAGCACAAAGAATAACAACATTGAAACAAAAACTCGTCTACTTCAATACATGCTCTACATGTCTTGCAACGTTGTCAGTCACAACATATACGCAAATCTCGATATTGAAAAAGGCACTTACATTTTCAATCATATCTCATGTCACATTCCTTTTTTTTAGTCCTATCATAGAAAAAAGAAATTTATTTGTAAAATTGCCCTCATCTGGACAATGATAAAAATTACAATTGTAACACAATACTACAAGAAAATACTTTTCTACTGTTTGCACTTACGCGAGCCCAAGTCTTTTAGTGTTCAATAACCTTGACAAAAGAATTTAAAAATCAGCCAATCGTTAGAGCCAATTTTCAAACCCACGATAATTTGTGAAAACTTAAATTTAAAGAAACGATTTCTCCATTTCAACACTATAAATAGATGGCTAAACACTACCACACACTTTGAACATATTAGGCTATGACTATTAGTGTACATCAATGTCGTTTTGTTAAATAATCATGTAGGTACGTTGCTATCATAAATATAAAACGATCAACAACTCCAATAACATCGGGATAATAGCATATACCACACCTTATTCTCAAAATAGAGGAGAGGACGGAGTTTAAATTGGGACGTAACCAGGCCTTTATTTATTTATTTTTTTAACAGAGGTAAAATAGCCTAAAAAGTGAGCAGATGGTTAAAATACATTGATACATTTAGAGGTGACTAACTTTCAAGTTGCAGTAACAAAGCTGGTTGCAAATAGGTCATGTTTATCTGGCGACTGCAGTGTTATCAGTTTGTCAACAGCCTAGTCATTGCGAATACCAAACTGGGCAATTCACGGGGCCGCGAGAGATAAGTCACGGTAAGTCGGTCGGCAAGCGTCGGTTACCTTCGGCGAGTGTCGTGCCAGCCGTGATAAAGAACGGAATTGAAACAAAAATCACGACAGAGATTTACAGAATTAAAATTGACAATATTATCTAACTTAATTTTCGAGGGATGTAACAAATTATACTGTCGTTTTTAAAGCTTCTTCAACTATTGAATTCTTTTCGGTTGTATATAAGAAATTTTGAAAATAAATGTTCTACGGGAACTAAAACAATACTTTTTTATTTAAAGGATACGTTAAATATGGCTAACCTAACTAATCTAGTCTGACTTATGTAAACACCCGCGGTAACTTGAATATTCAACACACGGGCGAAGTGACAGCTGAGTGGAACAACAAACAACAAATAAACGAAAACCTACTTGTCTTAATTCCCATAATTACAATTCAAATTGATTAGTCGTAAATAGCTGAAAGATTTTATGTGACTCAGATTCAGTTACCAGTACGATAATTAATAAAATAATCAAACCAGCTGATTCAACAATGAGACGTCACAGTCTACACTCAGTAGCGAAGCTTATTACTCTTTGGAAAAATATAACCGGCTTGACGCTAGCGCTCGTAGTGGTTGTGTCGCAGACTTATATTAATTAAGCCTTATAACACCATTTTTAACAAAAACAACAATGACGTGTGCTACTACAACACATGATTACCGCGCCAGTAGTTTGCTACCTCACCGCTAGGTTCGCTAAATCGCTTAGTTGCAAGTAAAACGGCTGAGCTTCGCAACTGTATTTTTATATTATACATTGTTTCAGTCTTCCCGTGACACCTACCGTATATTGTTCTAGTTGCCTTGAGCTAACCACACAAAACCTAACCTTAAAATGTTGGTATTTACACACACTGTAGACTTTATACATATACGATATTGTTTTTAGTACTGATTTAAATTAGTAATAAAATATTGGAAGTGTACTTTTTAATGTAACTTAACGTTGTCAAAAAATAAAATAAACGTGAATAACTTAAATAAAATAAAACCTAAACTGAACGTGGCGTTTTAAGATGGCTAACGCACGACTGAAAAGATCCGAATTGAAACGTCATAATAAAACGAGGGGAAGTGTTTGTTGATAAATAAATGAAGGGGAACCGTCCTGAAGGAAGGATAAAGGGTGATCTTGTAGATTTTACGACCACCCGTAATTAGTCCAACAACCGTCGTTACCAGCCGGGATAGGTTCTAATTACTAACAGAATCCTTCGTGAAACGGTCGATCTGATATAAGGATAAAAGAATGGTCTGGACCCCTGATCCGGTTGTTAGGAGACTGGTTGGGCCGTGGAGATCAGATGTCTATCAGATCTGATAACAGACCTTTGACACGACAAACACGCTGCTGCTGGACGGCTACAATTTGCTGAGGAAGTCCACGTCAGCGTCAACAGATACTGACGGCTGATAGCACAGGTTCCTATCGCGGAGATAATCTCGGTATGATAAGACGTCCAAGGTCTCTCGGCCAGGAAAACAAAGGCGTTGAGAAAGAGGAATCATAAAGTATAATGTCTCTTTGAGAAGGCCAGGACGCAACTACTGACATCGGTAGCAGTGAAAAACTTGCTTCTTAACAGCTGACAGAAAAAAAAAGAAAAAAAACATTAAATGTTACTAATATAAATGTTATATATAATGTTATATATAACATTTATATTAGTAACATTTAATGTTACTAACGTTTATCATACTAACAGTTATATAAATACTACATACACAACATTTGATATAGACGTATGCATTTGAAAAAAGTAATAAAATAATAACTAAAATAATACAAATTACAGACATATTTCAGTATTGCTCTATTTTACGATGAATAGAAAAAATTTGTTATTTTATTGTAAAAATTACGCTGTTGGTTTTAAAAAGCCTATTTAAATGCTTAATTAAAATTTTTTTAATAATATCACGTATATAAAAGTCGTAGTGACGGCAAATAAATAACATACACGCAGTAGACTTAAATTAACTTACTGCTATTATGTCTCAACTAGGCTGTAAATGTTGAATTAGATTAAAACTATTGTCAACTGTTATCATCTTGTCAAAAATTAATTCAGATGAATGTAAAATATGTTATATGAAACCAATAAAACTGTACAATTCATAGCTGTATTTATATTGTACAGTATATATATTCTTAGTGTTGTTGATTGTATGATAATACTAAATAAAAAGTCTCAGATAATATTTTAATCTGTTGAAAGATCCAAAGAATAGATATTATCTTATGATTTCGTTTATTTAAATTTTAGATTTGTCAGTATAAATACTAACACAAAATAAAAATGTACGAAAACACAAGTACAGTATAAATAATATGTAATAGCAAAATTATTTAACATTTTCACTGAATAAATGTTCTTTAAATAATTGTTAATCACTAAACATAAATTGTTTATTTTTATACATTGACGTTGTTAATGTAAATAAGCTAAACCCAATTAGATGGCTCCAGACCAAGTGTTATATATTATTTTAGTAATCAATCAAATAAAATATATAGGCCGATGTATAACTTATTTAAAAACTACTGCAGTTGATTAATTAATGATAACTCATTTAAAAGTTAGTATATCGTATTATAAACATACTTATAAAGCCTCAAATCACATAAGGAACTAATTTAGTTCAACTAAAAGAACATAAAATCAAATCTGTACCATCCAAAGTAAAGTAAACAAACTTACAGGGAGACGAGGACAGCAGGACCATCGGAGCACGATGTTTACGAGCACACTCACTAATCATAACTGAGTGTGGGAGTTCACAAGCGCGCCGCCCAGACTGCAGAGCGCTAGTGTCGCTTCCGCCACCACTACTATCACAAACATAACCTCTCTCTGTCTTGTTTCCTTTTCCGCTGGAATTAAAATTGAATGTGAGAATCTAGACAGGCCTATATTCTGTTTTCCTTTTTAACAGCCTTGACCATCTTGGAAGATGAACCACGATTACTTTAAGTAAGTATTGGGTGTCAGAATAAATTACTGTGTTGGAGACACAAGATTAACAGTTCTAAAATCAGTTTTAGCTAATGGCTGGTGGTGAACTTATATTTTCAGTAACTGATAGACCCTCTTGATTTAATGTTGACCGTCTCCATGTCTAAAACCATCTAGCCCAGTTATCTTTCAAGGAACGGATCCGAACAGGGCGTCTGCTACAGGTAAGGTTTAGAGAAAGAGAAAAAAACCTATAGGGTAATCCGGTTCCAAATAATTTTAAAGCAGCAAACTAAATCCAGATCTAAAGTTCAAACCTGATCATCAAGTTTGATTCAAAAAAAGGTTATATGATATGAATAACTCCTCAACACGAAAAAATATATCTATAAATTAAGATTTCTAAGCTATACGTAATTCCACTTTCACAATAATTTACAAGCTAAACAGCTGTTTGGATTTATTTGACATCTGACTTTGCATTCAGCGCTTCCAAAGGCGGCTTTTGGACTTACATTTATTTTGTAAACAACGTAAGTGTACATAAATTTACATAGGTTGTAATTACTACATTCATTATTTATATTTAAATTATGCTTATTATAAATCGTAACAAATGCAAAGTTAAACGATTTTAAATGTCGAGATAAAATCTTTATAAATGTCCAATGGCATGAATGCGTCATTAGGCGAGTATGGTGGATGGTTGTTGAATTTTATTACGAACAAAATGAATAATGAATAGATAGTCAGATAGTAAAAATAAGGCTAAAAATGATGGATAAATATACAATTATTGAGCTTTTCATAGATGAAATTCAGGACATTATCCAGTAAAATTAATTGTACAGTCGAGGCCGCTAACCTCAAAATAGTGTACATTGTTCTTATAAGACTTTTTCAGTTAAAAATCTTGAAATTAGACAACACCCAGTATTTACATGTGCAAATATTAGTAAAAATAGTACAATTAGGGATTATACAGTATATTTGTTCTTAATTTTGTTTTATATTAAATTCATCAACTGGTAATGGTAAAGAAGGCTTGGAGTTACATGGGGTTTTTTTTGTATGTCTGTCACAATCAGGACTGTGAAAACTCTAGTATAAGACCATCAACAAAGCTGTGTACGGAGGTGTAAGTGGATACAACTTGTGTGCGAACGTCTAGGAACCAAGTTGAAGATAGAGATCGAAAACGGGTTTTACGCTGGTGGTAAACACGATAGTGAGTAATTCTAGACACGGAAGGTGTCAAAGTGGACGGGTAGGTGGGCTCAAGAGTAGGCGCTAAATATGCGCAACATCTTAATTAGAAAGGCCCGGACGGCAGCTTGCTCATGCTAATTCGCCGAGGCCGCAGGCGCGCTGCTGAGGCTGTTCAATGGTAACTTCATTTTCTTCTCCAACCCCACTGCTATAAGACAAAATACTTCAGTGTCTTATAGCAGGCGCTAAAAATCACTCTTTGGCCCATCGCTTTACGACGTATTTTTTAGTAGATCATATTACTACACCAGCATCTCGTCAAATCATCAACCCCTGTTTGTTAATTTAATTGAAAAGGGTGTTGTACTTGCTAGGTTGCCCATGATTTGGTAGATACACAGAGAAGAAGGAAACAGAGGTCGCATCCAAAATTACGCTAAATGTACGTCGAGTAGTTTTTTTCTCCAGTTTGGCGTGTAATAACAGGACCAGCGCGCCCTGTCAGTCCCTCGTTATCACCCCCAAATCCTCAAATACTAACGTAATAACTATCACTACACATGTATAAATATGTAAATTGGTTGTAATCTTCCTTTAACTGCCACCGAGGCGTTCACTGCGTCCACAAGAAAGCGACCTCTGTAACTTTTTCTCTATGATTATATCGATTTACAGTATGAGTTCAAACGCATTACAATCCAGTTTTTTGTTGTTTTTTTAACACGGAAATTTCAAAATTAAGTAATAAGAGTTATTGCTTTAAAAAAGAAACTAAAAACCCCTTTTTTATATTTTTAATGTTTTACTTAAATTTAAATATTTTTTCTAACGTAAACCGGTGTAACAGGAAATAAAACATCTTGCTAACAAGAAAAGAGAGAGTTCGGATCTTTCTAATCAAGTTTAGCTTGCCTCGATACACAATGACAAATTATTGTAACATTGGTCCTGTAGGACTCAAGATCTAAGAACTTCTTCAATGTTGGATCAGTTACCGTCGTTATTTAACTGGACTGTCTTCCTTTTTTACGTAAGTGATATGAGACGGACATACGCGTGTGGGAAACGCACGCGTTGTGGAAATACAACTCACCTACGCTCTAATTGTTGAGAAATTCACAAAGAAATATTATTATGAAAAAAAAATCTACACGAAGACAATGAGAACCTGCCTACTTGTGTTGTATTAGCAGTG
The DNA here is from genome assembly GCA_035578905.1 of Stictocephala bisonia. Classification (NCBI taxonomy): domain Eukaryota; kingdom Metazoa; phylum Arthropoda; class Insecta; order Hemiptera; family Membracidae; genus Stictocephala; species Stictocephala bisonia. The sequence continues at coordinate 3,664,677 of JAQJVL010000039.1, forward strand.
TTCGTAGGCACTCAAACCACCTGTGATTCAGAACATACATCTTGAGTATAAAAGTAGTTTTAGACTAATTTTCGGACAATTACTCTGAAAAAAGGAGAAACAGTTGGTCTTTGTTTAACTGATTCCCAACTAATATGTAAAAGAAATCACTCTGATTTTTTCCTTCCCCGTCTCGAAATGTAATTTAGTTAGTCCTTTTGACCAGGTTAGAACACCTCAAAAATTGGTCAGTATCATCGTGGTTGGTTTAAAGCCCAGCTTCATTAGCTAAAAGTTCTCAGTTCGATCCCAATCAGAGTCGTAAAACGTTTTGAAATTTATCAGCTGATAATCACCGACTCTTCATTTTTTCGACCGGATTCGCTTATTCGAAATCCATATTCGCCCATATTTTGACGATTGGCGTCTTAAGAATGAATAAATAAATAAATATCAATGACATAAAAAAATACATTGCAAAAAGTACAGCGTAATTGATATATTAGATTAATTTATTGGAGTAAGTACCGTATGTATTTGCACACGGTCGAAGCGACGTGTGTTTTCTTAACGAAAAATGTGAACTGTCCAACACATTGCCCGTTAAGATGTATGCCAACGGGCTAAATTAATGTAAAGGGCTAAATTATAATTAGAGCCCTTCTTTCTAATTAGCAAATGAAGGATTGCTTTGCATTTGTCACAAAATTTATACATGTTTTGCAAACACGCAAAATAAAATATTTTGTCGGCTGAAACATAAAGTCCAAAATTTCTACAACAGAAGAAGTCTGTAAGCGTATACAATCGATACATCGATATTCTTTATCTTACGGGAAAAGTAGCATCCATACATCGATTTTCGTTACCGTTCCCATCCGATATCAAGATTTCAGTCACGATCGTCGATACTCCAGTCAAAAGGTTATCTGTCCTGTCAATGTGATGTACACTTATTACCTACTGGACGTACTACTGGTAGTCTGCGGCCTTCTGGTCTACAACTACTACTGGCTACTTCATCTTTTCTCACAGACTAAAAAAACAGTAGTTTTTTCGTCATATTTATTCCACTCTTCACTTTTTGGGTTTTTGTTTATTAGAATGTGTTTACATAATTTTTCTTTTTTATGTTTTGTTTACCAATTAATTTATGCCAGACTACCAACGTGTTAAATTGCTCTGTATTGCTTTTATAGTCATTATTAATCGAGCTAGTTACTGGTATTATTTCTATTATTCCTAATTTATTTAGATATTACGGGCAAAAATATTCCAATATTTAATTATTTGTGGTGTTGATTATTTATTGTGATCTATATTTTGTTAAGTATGTTTTTTTTTTTTTTTTTTTTTTTAGCATCTCCAGTGTCACATGAGGGCTAAAATATGGGAGTAAGTCAAAACCTCATTTTCTGAATAAAGTTCCCACACAGACATGTGGTCCATATCAAAATGCTAGTAAAGTTTAATAAATTAACTGTAATTTATCGTATTATTGTTATAAACTTTTTAAGTTACTAAAAAAACAAAAAAATTTTTGATTCGCTTTAACATTAATTCTATTACGAGCAAAACAAGTTTATGTAGATACTAGAAATATTCCATTCATAAACCCCTGACAAGGTTTAGGGTAGGTAGGGAAGTTCGAGCCTTACAAAGCCAATTACATAAGTTAAAAACGGTTTTTTTTCTCAAAATATATAGGTCTACGATGTTGTATAAAATAATATTGGTAAACTACTACAATTACAAATAAACAAAATAAATAAGGGTAATACTGTACCATTGATACACATCTGATAGGTGAGTGTCCTCAGCACAGCCAACAATGCGATAGGGTGTTGTAACAGGGGCTGCTCTACTAATCGTAGACTCTACGAACCCCTATTTCACTAAGTAAGTGTTCTACCGGTTCGTTTACTCTACCATTCGTAGACTCTACGGCCTATTTAATCAGTTACGTCAAATTTGCTGGTTCGTTTACTCTACCGATCGAACTCTTAGAATCTCTTGCAAACTGAAAGCATGAACAGGTTCATTTACACTACCAATCGTAGACTCTATGATTGGTAGTGTAAACGAACCTATTTAACCGGTCAGACAGAGTCGTAGACTCTACGATTGGTAGAGTAAACAAACCGGTACCGTTGTAACAATACTCCACCGAAGGACGCATTATATAACAAATTAAAACTAACATATTTAATCTAAGTTTACGCTATGTTCATTTTTTGGACTAGAGATTTCTTTGAAAGGGTTTTGTATCAATATTGTATTTTGAAAGCGTACGAACTATAATACCAGCATTTAATTTAAATACCGTATATCATTATATAATTTGAAGGTTTTATGTCAGTTATAAAGCAAAATATAATAATCCGATTGAACATTTGTTTTAACTCGGCGGAAGAGACAAATTTATAAATTACAAACTGTATTATTTATTCAACTACAATAAAAGTTTTGTTTAAATAATACAGGCCCATCTATATTGTCATCAACTGGTGCAATCGTTTGAACTAAACCTACAATTCACCTATACTGCACGTACGGAACACAACTTGTCAGTCCAAGTTTTTTCGCTTCGAATTCTTTTCGTACGAGAAGGTGCTAAGCAAAAGCTTTGATATATTAATAATAATAATAAAAATGTTATGTTATGTTTGAGATGCTTTTTTAAAATTTGCAACTTATGTACGTTGGAACGTAAGAAAAAAGTACGTTATTTAAACACTGTTACGAATGTTTAACTTTTGAGTTACGTACGTCAACTAAACATTGTTACTAATGTTTTTTTTATTCATACGTACGTAAGTTAAACATTGTTACTAATGTTTTTTTTATTCATACGTACGTAAGTTAAACATTGTAACTAATGTTTTTTTTATTCATGCGTACGTAAGTTGAACATTGTTACTAATGTTTTTTTTTTTATTCATGCGTACGTAAGTTGAACATTGTTACTAATGTTTTTTTTTTTTATTCATACGTACGTAAGTTGAACATTGTAACTAATGTTTTTTATTCATACGTACGTAAGTTGAACATTGTAACTAATGTTTTTTATTCATACGTACGTAAGTTGAACATTGTAACTAATGTTTTTTATTCATACGTACGTAAGTTAAACATTGTAACTAATGTTTTTTATTCATACGTACGTAAGTTAAACATTGTAACTAATGTTTTTTATTCATACGTACGTAAGTTAAACATTGTAACTAATGTTTTTTATTCATACGTACGTAAGTTAAACATTGTAACTAATGTTTTTTATTCACACGTACGTAAGTTAAACATTGTAACTAATGTTTTTTATTCACACGTACGTAAGTTAAACATTGTAACTAATGTTTTTTATTCATACGTACGTAAGTTAAACATTGTAACTAATGTTTTTTATTCATACGTACGTAAGTTAAACATTGAAACTAATGTTTTTTATTCATACGTACGTAAGTTAAACATTGTAACTAATGTTTTTTATTCATACGTACGTAAGTTAAACATTGTAACTAATGTTTTTTATTCATACGTACGTAAGTTAAACATTGTAACTAATGTTTTTTATTCATACGTACGTAAGTTAAACATTGTAACTAATGTTTTTTTTATTCATACGTACGTAAGTTAAACATTGTAACTAATGTTTTTTTTTAATCATACGTACGTAAGTTAAACATTGTAACTAATGTTTTTTTTTTATTCATGCGTACGTAAGTTAAACATTGTAACTAATGTTTTTTTTATTCATGCGTACGTAAGTTAAACATTGTAACTAATGTTTTTTTTTATTCGTGCGTACGTAAGTTAAACATTGTAACTAATGTTTTTTTTTTATTCATGCGTACGTAAGTTAAACATTGTAACTAATGTTTTTTTTTTTATTCATGCGTACGTAAGTTAAACATTGTTACTAATGTTTTTTTATTCATACGTACGTAAGTTAAACATTGTAACTAATGTTTTTTTTATTCATACGTACGTAAGTTAAACATTGTAACTAATGTTTTTTATTCATACGTACGTAAGTTAAACATTGTAACTAATGTTTTTTATTCATACGTACGTAAGTTAAACATTGTAACTAATGTTTTTTATTCATACGTACGTAAGTTAAACATTGTAACTAATGTTTTTTATTCATACGTACGTAAGTTAAACATTGTAACTAATGTTTTTTATTCATACGTACGTAAGTTAAACATTGTAACTAATGTTTTTTATTCATACGTACGTAAGTTAAACATTGTAACTAATGTTTTTTATTCATACGTACGTAAGTTAAACATTGTAACTAATGTTTTTTATTCATACGTACGTAAGTTAAACATTGTAACTAATGTTTTTTATTCATACGTACGTAAGTTAAACATTGTAACTAATGTTTTTTATTCATACGTACGTAAGTTAAACATTGTAACTAATGTTTTTTATTCATACGTACGTAAGTTAAACATTGTAACTAATGTTTTTTATTCATACGTACGTAAGTTAAACATTGTAACTAATGTTTTTTATTCATACGTACGTAAGTTAAACATTGTAACTAATGTTTTTTATTCATACGTACGTAAGTTAAACATTGTAACTAATGTTTTTTATTCATACGTACGTAAGTTAAACATTGTAACTAATGTTTTTTATTCATACGTACGTAAGTTAAACATTGTAACTAATGTTTTTTATTCATACGTACGTAAGTTAAACATTGTAACTAATGTTTTTTATTCATACGTACGTAAGTTAAACATTGTAACTAATGTTTTTTTTTATTCATACGTACGTAACTTAAACATTGTAACTAATGTTTTTTATTCATACGTACGTAAGTTAAACATTGTAACTAATGTTTTTTATTCATACGTACGTAAGTTAAACATTGTAACTAATGTTTTTTATTCATACGTACGTAAGTTGAACATTGTAACTAATGTTTTTTTTTTATTCATGCGTACGTAAGTTAAACATTGTAACTAATGTTTTTTATTCATACGTACGTAAGTTAAACATTGTAACTAATGTTTTTTTTATTCATACGTACGTAAGTTAAACATTGTAACTAATGTTTTTTATTCATACGTACGTAAGCTAAACATTGTAACTAATGTTTTTTTTATTCATGCGTACGTAAGTTAAACATTGTAACTAATGTTTTTTATTCATACGTACGTAAGTTAAACATTGTAACTAATGTTTTTTTTTTTATTCATGCGTACGTAAGTTAAACATTGTAACTAATGTTTTTTATTCATACGTACGTAAGTTAAACATTGTAACTAATGTTTTTTTATTCATGCGTACGTAAGTTAAACATTGTAACTAATGTTTTTTATTCATACGTACGTAAGTTAAACATTGTAACTAATGTTTTTTTTATTCATGCGTACGTAAGTTAAACATTGTAACTAATGTTTTTTATTCATACGTACGTAAGTTAAACATTGTAACTAATGTTTTTTATTCATACGTACGTAAGTTAAACATTGTAACTAATGTTTTTTTTATTCATACGTACGTAACTTAAACATTGTAACTAATGTTTTTTGTTCATACGTACGTAAGTTAAACATTGTAACTAATGCTTGTTGTTATTAATTCATACGTTAGTTACAATGTAACTAATGTTTGTCATTTTATATAGCCGACAATTGAAGTAATTACGGATGTTCCAAGGTCGATGTATGCAGGAACGCAGAGGTATCTCCTAGTTACTAGTTTAAAAGATGAGAATCTGCGACTGCCCGATATCTAGGAAGGCCAGAGTCGATCCAGGTATTAAATATAACAGAACAGTAATGAGACTGTTATCCCGTGACGATCTGGAAAAGTACGGCATAACTTGTAAACTAACAGGCGGTGCAGTCCATTTAGACAAAATGGGGAGATAAGAGAATGCTGTAATCGAAAAAAGAAAAAAATATCAAGTGTTGGACTCCGCACTGCTTCTTATTTCTCGACATTGGAGCGGGAAATGACTTATTTTTAATGCGTCACCTTCCTTGTAGTGATTTGCATTGGTTTGAAAACTGGTCGCTTATCGCGCATCTAGATCGAGGCCACTTTATATAAATCTGGCCTAATTAGGCCAGCGTGGCTGATACTTACCTATGTTAAGTGAGCCCCCAGCAGAGATAAGCGTATGCCAAATTGGAAACTCCGACAGAGATGGCTTAGATTTCGCTGTGTAAAGAATAAATTAAATGGCCATCGTGACGAATGATAGGAGTTGACCGTGTTAGACCAGATAACCCTGTCTTCTCCGTTTACGGACGGGGTTCGAGCCCAGGGATGAAACCATCGTGACGAATGATAAAAGGTGACCGTGTCAGACCAAATAGCCCTGTCTTTTCCGTTAACGGACGGGGTTCGAACCCTGGACTTGACGCAGCTCACTGACAACCAACTAAAGAAATCTATTTATTTTCTTTAATTTCAATCAATTGTAAATAACGATTTTTAGTTAAAGATAAATTATTAATATCTTTTAAAAAGTGCCATGTGAAAACAAACCCCATACCACTAATTTTTCCTCTCTTAACCTCACTTCCACAAACCTCCATACCATAGATTTTGCCTCTCTTAACCTCACTTCCACAAACCTCCATACCATAGATTTTGCCTCTCTTAACCTCACTTCCACAAACCTCCATACCATAGATTTTGCCTCTCTTAACCTCACTTCCACAAACCTCCATACCATAGATTTTCCCTCTCTTAACCTCACTGCCACAAACCTCCATACCATAGATTTTGCCTCTCTTAACCTCACTTCCACAAACCTCCATACCATAGATTTTCCCTCTCTTAACCTCACTGCCACAAACCTCCATACCATAGATTTTGCCTCTCTTAACCTCACTTCCACAAACCTCCATACCATAGATTTTCCCTCTCTTAACCTCACTGCCACAAACCTCCATACCATAGATTTTCCCTCTCTTAACCTCACTTCCACAAACCTCCATACCATAGATTTTCCCTCTCTTAACCTCACTGCCACAAACCTCCATACCATAGATTTTCCCTCTCTTAACCTCACTTCCACAAACCTCCATACCATAGATTTTCCCTCCCTTAACCTCACTTCCACAAACTACTATACCACAAAGTATGTTGCTCTTAACTTCACTGCTACGAACCTCACTATTACGAATACTTCGTAACACAAATTATTTTCAACCCCCTTCAGATTCGTAGTGTTAAGGTTCCACTGATTTAATTTTGAATGTAATTCTGACAGAATTAGTCCATCGAGGATCTCCAATAAAACTGTGTTGTGTTATTTATGCGTAACACTTCATGTGTACACGACCCATTCTACCTGAAAATGTATTTGATATACAGTATGACTTTAAGAGAGTCGTTGCTTCATTTTGCCCCAAGGAACAACTCCATCAAAGCAATAAATAACATCCATTATAATAATTTATGGCAATGAAAACGTCTTTTAAGGTCCTAATAAAAAATCCTTGATTTGTGTACATTTTCCACTACTCATCCAAGCTTAGGCCATGTGGGATAGTAATATGAGATGTTTCATAAATAACTTATCAGTGGTAACTGTTAGTAATCCATTGTATCTGAGTGAGTCAACAAGATAAGGACTGTAACCAACGACTACTGCATATCATAGTCACACTTTCTGAAGGCATTTTAATGTCACATAACACATAACTTATCACATAACCAAAAAAACATACAGTACTAACATAAAGGCTTCAATATGTGTGACCATCAATATGTAGTAACATCAATATATATGACCATCAATATGTAGTAACATCAATATATATGACTATCAATATGTAGTAACATCAATATATATGACCATCAATATGTAGTAACATCAATATGTGTGACCATAAACATGTAGTAACATCAATATGTGTGACTATCAATATGTAGTAACATCAATACGTGTGACCATCAATATGTAGTAACATCAATACGTGTGACCATAAACATGTAGTAACATCAATATGTGTGACCATCAATATGTAGTAACATCAATATGTGTGACCATCAATATATAGTAACATCAATATGTGCGACTATAAACATGTAGTAACATCAATATATGTGACTATCAATATGTAGTAACATCAATATGTGTGACCATCAATATGTAGTAACATCAATATGTGTGACCATCAATATGTAGTAACATCAATATGTGTGACCATTAATATGTAGTGCCATAAATTATGTGACCATAAATATGTAGTAACATCGATGTGTGACCATCAATATGTGTGACCGTCAATATGTGTGACCATCAATATGTAGTAACATCAATATGTGTGACCATTAATATGTAGTGCCATAAATTATGTGACCATAAATATGTAGTAACATCGATGTGTGACCATCAATATGTAGTAACATCAATACGTGTGACCATCCTATAACATAGGTGATTCCTTAATGTGTGACCATCAATATTTAGTTACATCAATATGTGGTCCCATCAATATGTGTGACCATCCAATAATATAGGTGATTCCAACAGGTTTCTGACCATTACTGGGAATAAAAAATGGAATATTTTTATCCCGACAAAGTGTCACAACTATGACATCGGTGTAGCATTGATTCATGTCAATCTACGATTGTGTTGAAATTTTAGTCTTCTTGTGATATATCATCTATGACTAGGCTACCTTTTCCTAATCGTTATAAATATTGTCTAATCAGTTTTTCAGCAAATTGCATTTTTAAAATCACAACCTTTTATATATATTTAATAGCGTCAAGTAGCGAACATTATCCAGGGTTAGGAATCGAACCTTGCACATTGCCCTCCACAACACGACGTCTCAACACTTGCCCACCATGACAGCTGAATTTAATGTTAACAGACAAAGTGTGTTTAAATAAAATAGATTCACTACCCCATGAAACAATAGGCAACAGACCAATCAAACTATTCATAATACCAATTTATGTGGAATATTTCAAAGATTGGATAAAAGTTACTTTATAAACCATTAAATATTTGAGAAATAATTAAATTACATGACACGAATAAAAATGAACATAACAGACAAAATAATACAAGCACGATTATTTTAGGAAACAGATTTAAATCCTTACATAAAACGTGAAGCCATTTTTTTTTTTTTTCTAGCAACGCAACCCTACCTTATTTCTCAATAAATTTAAACGGTTGAGGTGTCAAAAGATTTGCCACTTGTTCGTAGTTGTGCAATAAGGAATTCGTCAACATTTTCACCCGGAAGGATACGGGAAGTCTTCAAAGTACATTGTTCGGCCTTAAGAATAACATGGAGTTTCTTTTCATTATTATACTTAAATGAACCGAATCGAACAACTGTTCAAATTTAAATAATAATTTCCAAAAAGTTTTAACATCTCTTGAAATATAAAAAATGGCGTTTGTAATATTGAGAAGGTTGTAGGCTACCTTTCATAATGTTAAACCAGGGAAGGTTGTAAGCATATACTTATTCGATTTGATTCTGCTCTGCTGGAATTGAGTGTTTCAATGGTAATCTAATGCGGTTAATTTATTTATTTAATTAATCTTCAGTTCCAGCTTAAAAACAAAACAAATTAAATGCGTTGTTAAAAATTCACCGGCGTGGTAGCTCAGTGCTCAACCTTTGTGAACTGGCTAGTGTATTAAAAAAGAACACGTTTGAAATAAGATAAATAATAGCATTAGGTGTTTGTACTAATAAGTAGGCAGCAACGCAAGTAGTGTGAGTGAGATACTGTTATTAAATTTAATATGGTTATTTTACATTATATAGTTAACCTACTATTATTTGTAGTCCACTGTGTCTGGCTGAGGTCGATGTATAACGAGCGCAGCGAGTGACGAGATTGGAACGCGAAGTATGCAGGGTGACCCCTAGTTATTATTATTATCATTGAAAACAGCTAAAAATGTAAAATGTTCTAAAACTCGATTGTTCCAATGTTTAAAACAGTATAAACTCCAATATGTTTGAGTTGGAAATATATGAAAAAAAAAATTAAATGAAAATATTTTTTATTAATGTGGCAAAGTAAGACTATTTAGATCTCTCTTACGACCAATACAATAATAATATAATAATAAAAAAGGTCAATAGGTGTTTATAAATGCAGCCACTTACCCCATGGTTTTGAACAAGGAAACTCAATCAGTCGGGAGTGGGTCATATTTTAAAACGTGATGTGTTTTTAATCTGGGACTTTATTGGGGGCTGGAAACCAATGACTGATAAGGGAAGAATAAACTGGGAGTCGGGACGTTAGATGTGGGCGATAAGTCGGGATGGGACCAGAAGAGCCGTTATCAGCCGCTTGGCACTGATAGCATCTGATAAACACAATAACTTTGTGGCGTCAACCCTTCTCTGAGAGATAACTTTGTTGGTTGACCAATAACTTTCGGCTTTCTAAATGACGTTTGTTAAAGCGTTGTTGCTAGCAGTTGTTGTAACTCGTTACGGAGAAATTGAGCGTGGATGAGGATGTATTTTTAATGTATCGATTAACATAGCAAAAAGATCGCAGGAACATTACAAATTCAATTGTCAGGTAGGATAAAAATTATATTAAATAGGATCTAAACATGATAGTTATCACTTCGCAATAAAACGTAAAAAAATTTAATTCAAATGTTGACTGTGAAGGATGGACACGTTAGATCCTGGATGTTTTTGGTTTAAATTATTTGGTGGGAATTAAACCACCACTTAGCAAGTTCTGTTGAGTAATGTTACAATTATTAAACTATTTGAGGGATAAGTGTATCCGTGATTCGAGGCGTTGTTTTCTTGTCATGTCGTAAACCTGGGCACTACTACTGATCTCAAATTGTTCGTGTTGGTATGTGACCTTAGAATACAGTAATACAATCACAGAGTATCGAAACTTAGCCGTTTTACTTGCAACCAAGCGATGCTAGCGATCCTAGCGGTGGTATAGCAAATAAACGATTTGATTTGAATATTTACACTCAATTAATTGTATTGCAACATAAGTAGACTGCTATGCCATCTAGCGGGTATGTAGTAGCTCTGCGTTTCGACCACTAGAATCACTAGCGTCGAGCAGTTGGTATTCTTCTCAAGAGTAAACCTCTTTGCTGTGTTTTTATTATACTGTAGTGTGGCCGTGGCTCGGATAGAGAACTAAATCAGCCTTATATTTTAGTCGAAAATCATAGCAATACTATGCGGTACAAACTCTGATAGATTCCTCAGAGACCTTGGATTGGAAATGTAAACAATTTCTAAGAATCAATCGATCATAGTACCAAAGAATAAACTATTTCATCTACATTCGTTGTACTTATTCATCGTCAATGACTCTTAAGATCAGTGAGTTAAAAAAACGCATAAAACATTGATATGAAATAGAAACAAAATTCTTCTGTGTTAAAATTTGGTGGCTATGTTTTCAAAGTTCACTTTAATACAAATGGATATCAATTGTAACTATTGTTTCAGGTGGACCATGCAACTTTCTATGCTTGATACAGAACTTTACTCGAATGATGAGATACTACATAATAGATGGTAAATGTAAGACAGATAGAGCAGCCTAGCGGAAAAGAGTGGCGGCTATCTGTTGCAGCTGATGCCAAGATAGACGACAAAACCCGTCAACGGCCGAAATAATATATATCACAAGGGATGGAAGGGGGTGGCCGATAGCGGTATTTCACGTCCGAGTAACAAGCAGATATACATACAATCCAGCGGTATGGCAGATACTATCTACATTAGCAATTTACCGGGCTAGTTGAGAAGGTCGACAAAGCTATCGGCGAACACCACACCGCACCGCCCGACTGGTTGTAATAAATTGAGTACGACTTACTCCTCGTCCGGAGTTGTTGGGTAGGCTATGACAGCTTGGGATTGTACGAAGAGTCTGCATGAGGTTGGACTGATACAGACCTGCCTTTACTGTTCTTCCACGGCATTTTCAGCGTCCTAGAGTCAACTTGAGTAGACTCACTCCCCGTCCGGAGTTGTTGGGTAGGCCATGACAGCTTGGGATTGTACGAGGAGTCTGCATGAGGTTGGACTGATACAGACCTGCCTTTACTGTTCTTCCACGGCATTTTCAGCGTCCTAGAGTCAACTTGAGTAGACTCACGCCCCGTCCGGAGTTGTTGGGTAGGCCATGACAGCTTGGGATTGTACGAGGAGTCTGCATGAGGTTGGACTGATACAGACCTGCCTTTACTGTTCTTCCACGGCATTTCCAGCGTCCTAGAGTCAACTTGAGTAGACTCACGCCCCGTCTGGAGTCGTTGGGTAGGCTATGACAGCTTGGGATTGTACGAAGAGTCTGCATGAGGTTGGACTGATACAGACCTGCCTTTACTGTTCTTCCACGGCATTTCCAGCGTCCTAGAGTCAACTTGAGTAGACTCACGCCCCGTCCGGAGTCGTTGGGTAGGCTATGACAGCTTGGGATTGTACGAAGAGTCTGCATGAGGTTGGACTGATACAGACCTGCCTTTACTGTTCTTCCACGGCATTTTCAGCGTCCTAGAGTCAACTTGAGTAGACTCACTCCCCGTCCCGAGTTGTTGGGTAGGCCATGACAGCTTGGGATTGTACGAGGAGTCTGCATGAGATTGGACTGATACAGACCTGCCTTTACTGTTCTTCCACGGGATTTCCAGCGTCCTAGAGTCAACTTGAGTAGACTCACGCCCCGTCTGGAGTCGTGTATACTATGACAGCTTGAGATTGCACGAGGAGTCTGCATGAGGTTGGACTGATACAGACCTGCCTTTACTGTTCTTCCACGGGATTTCCAGCGTCCTAGAGTCAACTTGAGTAGACTCACGCCCCGTCTGGAGTCGTGTATACTATGACAGCTTGAGATTGCACGAGGAGTCTGCATGAGGTTGGACTGATACAGACCTGCCTTTACTGTTCTTCCACGGCATTTCCAGCGTCCTAGAGTCAACTTGAGTAGACTCACGCCCCGTCTGGAGTCGTGTATACTATGACAGCTTGAGATTGCACGAGGAGTCTGCATGAGGTTGGACTGATACAGACCTGCCTTTACTGTTCTTCCACGGCATTTCCAGCGTCCTAGAGTCAACTTGAGTAGACTCACGCCCCGTCTGGAGTCGTGTATACTATGACAGCTTGAGATTGCACGAGGAGTCTGCATGAGGTTGGACTGATACAGACCTGCCTTTACTGTTCTTCCACGGCATTTCCAGCGTCCTAGAGTCAACTTGAGTAGACTCACGCCCCGTCTGGAGTCGTGTATACTATGACAGCTTGAGATTGCACGAAGAGTCTGCATGAGGTTGGACTGATACAGACCTGCCTTTACTGTTCTTCCACGGCATTTCCAGCGTCCTAGAGTCAACTTGAGTAGACTCACTCCCCGTCTGGAGTCGTTGGGTAGGCTAATTCACAGATACAAATACTTCCCTCAAACGGCACACAAGTATCTGTGTAACTGAGGAGGGTAAATATACAAACCTGAACAAGTGTTAACACCAATGTTTACAGTAAAAAAAATACTATAAGTAACCAGATATTTAAGCCGGATTATAAAAAAAATATCTTAACAGGAGTAAACATATTTGCATGATAGGTTGCATAAATTAACGAACTAATGCTGCAAAAAACCCAAGATAATAAAACAGATAGGAACCTCTTTACAACGAAACGGAAGTGAGTTGAAGCACTGTGGTCGATAAATAAGTAAGTTATCGGCTTACCAGCCAGGTGGACTGCCTAGGAGGCGATAACAAAGCGATATTTAAATGACTAATTTGCATGGTATCCTATTCTGAAAACCTGACGGAGCTGGCATTTGTCAAACCGGGAGCGAGGGGCGGGGGTATCTGGCCATCTGCAGGAGAGCCGAATACACTTTTATATATCTGGGAGTGGAGTGGGCCCGGATTGATATCTACTGTCGGAGACAATGGCGCATTAGCATTTCTCGGCAATTATCCTACCTAATCACTTCTTTGTCCGGTGATAAGAGGTGGACCCATTAAAAGAGTCAAATTAGTAGATGGTGCGCGATAAGGGAGGCGCCAAGCCCGTCACCTGGGGATTAGCCCTTATCAAGTCCCCCGCAACCCTCGGTCACACAGTTTATATAAGATCCGGCCCGTCGTTTACTTTCTACACCTTATCGGCTGGAAGGTTTTAGCCGAGTGGAAACCGTTTTAATCTCGTACATTTGAGCTTTCTAACGCGTCTGGAACGTCTTGTAGAGTGATATCCATTAAAAATTAATCCGTGAGTGAGGCTGGAATTTATCGTCCGTCAGAATGACCCATCCACCCGGAGTGCCACGAACTCTGTATCGGGCCTCTTATCAACTATTGTCTTGAAATATTCAGAATTAAAAAGACATTCTAGTGCTAACCGGAGATAAGGAACGATATCGTCTCATTACAGCAGATGTTATTGTTATGGCATTTTAACGTCCGCACTTATCGGCTTCATCGATGTAAAAAACGTACTTTATTTGATTTACTTCCTTGTATCTCTATTACCGATAACAGACACAGTCGTGATTCCAGATTACACCCTGAGATAACAGTATAGTAATTCAAACTCAGTGTTAAAATAAAGTTTCAAATTTATTTTATTAAAAAATGAAATAAACTATTACCTTATTGATGATATTGCAAGAAAGTAGTAAGATTATAAAGTATAAACAAATTATTTTAAAGTTTTCATTTTCTTTAACCAACCGTAAAAAAACTTTTGCTTTTAACAGCAAAGTCGATCAACATTGGGGTCTATATTACGAAAGGGCCACCACCCCTTTTAAAACGTGTTTTATAAAAACCAAACACTTGCAAATGAGGGTGCCGTATATGTATATACTATATAAGTCAATGAAAAAGTAAACACGCTTACAAAAGTTTAGAACCAAATGTCGGGAGGAAGGACCAAAGGAGGAAGAACCAAATGTCGCTTAATTATAAACCCCACCGATCCTCCCACTGGCCAATGACGTGGCCACCTGAACTCAATTTTTGAAACACATTGATAACGCAAATAAAAAATTGAAACAAAAAGTGGTTAACCTACAACTTTTACTTCAATGTTTAGTAATTTACAGTACTATGAACAGCTGACTCAAGAAATTGTATAATCGATGTTAATAATAACATTAATAATTAACCCTCCCATATACGAACAGTGGTTGACCCACCCTACCACCCATACACGTACAGTGGTATTGACACACCAGCCCCCCATACATGTACAATGGTGTTGACCCACCCGCCCTCCCATACACGTACAGTGGTATTGACCCAACCGCCCTCCCATACACGTACAGTGGTATTGAGGGGGGTCCACGCTCTCGACCTTGCCCAGCCGCGTAAATGTACACTTCACTAAATAACTAAACTTACGTTTTCAAAACCTAACGAAGTCTATTTGAAAGTAAATATTTTAATAGTTATAGCCCTTTTGTAACATAAAAAAATAATACCTTAGAATGCACCAATATTTTTATTTCTCGTAGCTTGACGGAGACAAAACCAGTGTTCCCGTCACTCAACACACAATTGATTGAAGAGATGCGGCGATTCCTCAACCCTCACAATCCAGATCCAATTAGTATTGTTGCGCGTGACTGTACCAGCCCAGTAGCCGGGCGGGCAGGACTGTACACGCTAATTCCCCGGCACTCGCCATTGTTCCTCCTAATTTATTCCCATATCGGTGATGGAGTGCGTGATAGCCCCGATTGACGCAGCTAATTTGCGTAAAAACGTCTCCGCGCCGTTCCCTCTTTGTTTTATCACTTCGGCCACCTTATCACCGGCCACTATCGCCGATTGGTGTAACTGAATAGCCATTGAATTTCGAGTTTTTACAAATTATCATTCTCGTTTGTTACTTGGCGCGGTTGGTCTGAATTATGGCACGCGGGCCGCGCGGCTGCCATTTGAATGCGGGCTAAGTTTCAATTCGGCTTTCTGCCGCAACGGGTCTCCCGACAAAAACGTCATCTTTCCTCCTACTTCGACGTCAGATCTGATGGTGGAAGAGCTGCCGCTGCGGCAGGAACAGTGGAGTGTCTCTGGAAGTCTTCTACACCCAGAGAACAAGGTTTAAGCGGGCAGTGCTTGATTGTAATCCCGTATCCACTGCAGTTTATTCAAGGCATTAAAAATGTCTGTTAAGAGAAGGAAATAGTGCGCTGAATATGTGTCGAGTAATTATTTCTTCGCTTTACCATGGGATGGCAGGGCCAGCAGCTCTTTATCAGGATGTTCAGCCCCTAGTCCTCAAGGATGAACGTAGTAATTATTACTACTGATATTTAAAGAT
The DNA here is from genome assembly GCA_035578905.1 of Stictocephala bisonia. NCBI lineage: Eukaryota > Metazoa > Arthropoda > Insecta > Hemiptera > Membracidae > Stictocephala > Stictocephala bisonia. The sequence goes on from JAQJVL010000039.1 coordinate 3,680,966, forward strand.
GTACATTAGTTGTAATCTCCTTCTACCTGCCACTGAGGCGTTCGTTTCGACCATAAGAAAGCGACCTCTGTATCCTGTATATCTGTGGCTCTATGTACCTCTGAAGATGATCGATTTATCTAGTATGGACGGAAAGCCAAGCAACAGTAATATTTGCAGGAACAGTATACTGTATAGTCATGGAATATATTGTAAGGACAACAAGCTCCAGTTTGTTGTTGCAAGAGGTTTTTTTTAGATGCTTCACACTCAAAAATTCTACTCTTTACCACAAAATGACGACATAATTATATGGCAATAAACTTTAAGAAGAGCTTCAGTTTCTGGTGAAAAGATTGTAATCCCTACTTCAACTTACCTTTAAATTTTATGACTAAATATGGAGACTCATTGAAGTATCTTTAAATCAAAATGTTAAGATCTTATATGACGATGTTAAGATCTTATATGACGATGTTAAAATCTTATATGACGATGTTATGGGAGAGTCAAACTCAGGTGAAACGAGTTTAGCCCTGTCATCTGTTGACAACAGTCCGCGAAGGTGATCATCTTAGATTTCCAGCCCCACAAGTAATTGGTTTATTACATAGGCCTACTATCTCGATTCTCGTATACATATTGGCGAAATAATGTTGCAGCAAAAATGTTGCTTGTCTCTCAACGGAATCCACACAAAGTCTTCAACAGCGATAGTCTTAGAACGTCTTCAGTTCCGGGTATAACGGGTTTACACGTTATCTCATTCGCCTCTTGGCATAATACAGCTACAATAACAGTGCAGTGTCTGGGTGGAAACTATTCCTTGTCTTCCGCGATTGTCATGGGAAGACCTTCAGGATAAAACTAAATAGCTTCTCACTGCTTCGTGACATCAGGAAACGAACCAAAGACTTCTACGATCTACACAAGGACGTCTACTAGAGAAAATGACTTCAACACTACCTTCAGAACTGGTGTCAAAATAATTAAAACCGTGCAGTAAATTAAAGTTGCGTCAATTGTTTAGGTAATGCCAAATTTCATTGCTTAGCTCTACTAAAAGATATGAAACTTTACAAAACCCATGGTTTTATTTTCAATATTATGCAGTCGTGTTTAACCATCTACAAAACTGTAGATATTTATACAAGCTTTATATCATGGCAATACTAAGTTATGTGTTTCATATTTGGAACGTAATACATACAGAAAATGATAATTATACATGCTTATTTGTATGTAGGACCAACTAACGATTATTTTTTTAGTAAAACCATTGATTTTATAAACAAATAGATTTCCCATCCAATGTTAAATTTTGAGTCTCAAAATATCAGCTGTTTTTGTGGTCCATTGTGGAGCGCTAGTGTAGCTCCATGTAAATGTAATGCAGTTTAAAACAGCTGTGGTTGCGGGCCACACTAACTAACAAAATTACTGCCACAAATATTCCTATTAGATGGTTTATCTATTGTAGGTGTATATAATCAAGGGTAAAACTTAGTTTTAGACTTTGCTCTTTCGTCTTTGATGATAAATTTTCGTTATTTCTACAGGATTGGTGTTAAAATCGAATTTGAAAAAGGTAAAAAAGGATATAATGAGATTCTATCTCACAATAGAAAACAGTAACTGAAAACCTCCAATATTGAACCTATGTTTCATATAAATTGATTGCTGGGTTATGTTTGAAACAAAAACATATATTTTTAGTCAAATATTTACTAAATTTACTAGTAAGTCTCTATGGACAGATGCAATTATTTTATTTCATTCTACTGTACTTAGTTACACATCTCACACACAAGGCTATTTAAAACGATTATGTATGATAATAACACAAAAAAGTTGTAACATTTATAGATGTATGTTACCACAAGACAGAACACTATTTTGTATATTTAAAAAAATTAATCAAAATGTTTCAGGACATTTATAGGGAATGTCTATAATACATGATATTAAACTATCTTGCTAACCTTATAAACCTTATATTTAAAACACATAAACGAATCTAATACGATAGTTAATGAAGTTTGTGTCAAAGAGATGGAATTAAAATAACATTTTCTTTGACATTCATTGTTCACTATAACTGAACAATATTTTTATGCTCAATAAAGCGGAATTAAAGCAAACAAAGAGAAATGTAGGTCAGCGTACATTTCATACACATATATTCCACAGTGTATCTGTGCTCTCTAGCAATCCGGAGTTATGTTCAGCTATCAGCCTAGATAAGAGCGCGTCTGGCTCCGTATCTCTTATCTGCCATCTCTGCGCTGCTCAGACTCCGCCCATTTGTTCTGGCTTATCAGCCATTCGATTCTGAATGTACAACCCCGTTGTATAAAGCCAAGGACCAAATAAAGCCCGCTGAAATATTAGGCTGTTATTGTGCCCCATTTAGGTTTGGTCTGGTGCCATTAATATAAGATGTGGCTATATACATCTGATATTGCTGATGGAGGGGAGTTTTGACCTACGAATTTGCGGTTGGAAATAAATAAAGGGTGAATAAATATTTGAGAGGGGAGGATGCACATTTTCGTCGTTTTTTACTGATATAAAAGGTATAGTCATAGTTTTCTTGGGTTTGGATTCTAATACAAGCTGACGCCTTCGATAATCTTCTCAACTACTCCAAATGGCCTTCGTAGATAACTGGCATTGAACATTTGATTTACAGGCTTCGTATATAACAAGGAAAGGACGTAGTCAGAAAAAATAAAACTATTGGCATCTCACCCATCTACCCTACTGACGTCTTCAAGGGTGAATGTTGTCTGTGAATGAGGACTCGTTAAGTGTATTCGTGTAAGTAAAATAAAGAAATAACACTGATGAAATTTATAAAAATAACTCTCAGTAGTATGACAAACCACTTGGAGTATTAATATAAGAAGCTTTCAAAAGTTCATTCAAGAAGTTTTCAGTAAGGCCATCTCTGCAGAAATTATGATGTATACTTTTAATGTATTTTTCCAATGGTATGGCACTGGTTACTCTCTGATCTTTTCATGCCAGATAAGAATTATGCCAGAAGTATAAGCTGCCACGATATGCTTCTCCTCAGCCTGTTATCCTATCTAACCATATTCCATTACGTTATTCCATAAATCTGATTATCTCATTTCTCCTTTTTGATTTTTCTGCCCTAAGTCATGGTTGTAAGCTGAACTAAGGAATGCGTTGTCAAAAGGGATATTGGTTTCCAACATCGACCTCTGCATGATCAACAATCACTCCGGTTTAACTCATTTACAAGGATTTAATAAGTAGTACAATACTTATAATATTTGACTGAAAATATATGGTTGTGTATACATTTTTTGTATTAAAACAGAATCCATCAATCAATTGCTATGAAACATAGGTTCTTTATTGAAGGTTTTCAGTAACTGTTTTTTGTTTAGAGGTAGAATCTCATTATATCCTTTCTTACCTTTTTCAAATTCGATTTTAACACCAATCCTGTAGAAATAACGAAAATTTATCATCAAAGACGAAAGAGCAAAGTTTAAAACTAAGTTTTACTAAAAAAATAATCGTTACTTGGTCCTACATACAAATAAGCATGTATAATTATCATTTTCTGTATATATTACTTTTCAAATATGAAACATATAACTTAGTACAGAAAAGGTGATTGAGATTCTACCTCCTGCATTTTAGCTCAGGGTCGAGAAATTGTCAGTAAGGATACAGATTATACCACCAGTGAAATCTAAATGTCAACGGTAAACGAGCTATGTTGATGCTGTCAGGTTGGCATTAGATTAGAAAGGGTTGCAATAGCACCATACTTGAAGATAAAAATGTTATTTTCCGCTACTTAGGTCTGTCTAAAAACGAAACAGAGATTTTACTTTGATAACTTGTGTTCAACAGTAGGCTGATCAGTTCAGATATATGGTTGAACGATGGTTCACAGAGGGGTCTCTCGAGACGAACTAAAAGAACCATGGAAACTCTGAAGCCCAACAAGAAAGAACAGTTGAACTTCAAAGACAATAGAATAAAAATGTGTTAAGCTCGTTATTCTCTTCAACAACCCAGCAGCATTATAGACATTGGATGCTTACATGTAAATGAGTCTAGGCTAGTGTGGATTTGCAATAATGCCCTGACTGATATGGCTAGAAGAAACTTTTTTCAAGGCAGAACAGCATGGAATCTTTGAAAAGGATTAGAACTTATATTTGGCGGAACACTCCTGAACCCAAAAATTAAAAATATGTATCAAAGGACCACTTTCAAAAGTGCATCAACCTACTTTCAAAAACAAAAATGCTTAATAGCCAAAGTAAGCCTGTTTTAGCATAATAATAATCATAATAATTTATTGCTTTTGACAATTTTACAATATGCTGACGAGGCATCTTTACAAACATATTCATGTTAAGCCTCAGCAAAAAGTATGGTTGTAGATACCAGTTTTTCTTACTTGTTCAGTCACTCTGGAGCTGAAAAGTCAGCTTGGGACTTGATCAGAATGGCCAGCCCTAAGAGGCGCAGGAGAATAATTTACAGAAAGGGTCTTCTGATAAAGGATATGGACCCTTAATACTAATTGGACTTTTTCTAAATCTCTCTCATTAGAGGGCTGAATTGTCTTAAGACCACAGAAGACCGACTTTATTTGTAGCGGTCGCTTACCAATCTAAATCTTATAAAAGCAAAATATGTCATATAACACTGAACTCTGATGAAACATCTCGTCAGGATTGTTTTATGACTATTTTCACTCGCTGACACAAATAAGCTGTGACAATGAGATGACTTCTCCTTAAAACTTTCATCCCACTTATGTCTTAAGATCCACACCCGTAACTACTACATACAAATATCCTATGTTTTTTGTGAAACAATGTGAGCTGTGCAATGTTTCACCACTAAGGTGCAGATACTCCCTAATTAACACTCTGAATCAGCGTAAACATTATCAAGCTGTTCGTTTTCGTTTACATCAAGGAGGTCAAAGATATGTTGAAAATCTTTAAGACAATTTTTCTTGACATAAAATTATACTCTACAACTTAAGACTTAATATATTTGTTTCCTTGCCAATTTGACTGTCCAGAGGTTCTTTTTAAATGTCTACGTCTACAATATCGTCATCATTGGTCTATCTGCCTCTTGGCAGGTCTTTTTATTCATGAAACATTTCTTTTTCTCCAGTCCTCTCTGTTTTGTGCTTCCTTTTTTATTTCCCAATATTTCTTCCCCATGTTCAGATCGTCCATCATTTGGAATCTTTTCCTCCCTCTCATCCTCTTCCCCTCTACTGCTCTTTCTATTGCAGTCCTCAATAAACATTCCTTCCTCATTATATGCCCCTAACCAATTCGTTTTCCTTTTCTTTATCTCCTCAATTAGTTGTCTCTTCTCCCACACTTCTCCATATTTCTTCATTTGTCACCCTGTCCTCCCACTTAATCCCCTCCAATCTCCTCCATAACCATATTTCCATTGCTTCCAGTCTTTTTACATCCTCCTTTTTTAGTGCGTTATTGCTACATACAACACACTCCATATGTAGCATTTAACTAGCCTCTTTCTTAGTTCTTTCTCTAATGGGCCACTCAACAGTCTTCTCTTTCTTTCAAATTCTACTTTTGCAAATGCTATTCTACAATATAAAACGTGGTATTTTTTAAGTGTTACTTTTTTCTATTGATTAATCCAGTTGGGTGTATGAAAAATCCGTTGTTCCTTTTGGTGCATTGCCTACTTGTCTCTTTTCGACTTTTTAAATTTCTTTCATTCTTTTGAATATGCCATTCTTTCTTTCTCCATACATTTTCTTACATTTTTGTTTAGGTTGTTCTTGAAACCTTACCTTTTTACATTTTTATTTAGGATATAATAGGATGGTCTATTATATTGAACATATGAAATATATTGATTGTGTTTTTATTTATCTATTCAAGATTAACGCTTTAAGAATTGAGGTCCGAACTAAATTTAAGTTTGATACCTCTTCAACCTACTTAGAAATTATTTGATGTTTAACATGATTAAACTATACAAATTCCAAAAGGGGAAATTGGGCGAAAGGAAACAAATATGTGGTAAAAAGTACTTGGTAAAGTATTCTATAATTTCTAAGTCAGTAGAGTAAATACAATCTTGGCTGTCGAATATTTGAGAACACATAAAACTACTTACGAAAAGATAAAAAACCAGTTAGAGAAACCCCTTGTTGCTGAAGCAAATCCAATATAAAATGCCATAACGTTTAACTGGGACATATTGCTGGAATCGCAAAGCACTGATACGTTCGGAGATGACATTAATAACAACATGACAAATGACACAGGATAAGTGAAGGGAATCAGGACCGAAGATCGGTGGGGCGAGGGGGCCAACTCAAATATTAATTAGAGAGCGGGCAGACGGGAGTGGGCAGCACAGATATAGGATAAAAATTGGGCTCACATAAATACGCCTTATCGGGGCATTTCAGATCGAAACATTATGCCAGCTTTAAATTGTGCCACTCGGGCTGAGCCCCAACTGGATTCCGCAAAACGCGGCGATAACATCGCCACTTTCTTGTTAGGCAAATTGGAATATGCCGGGGGTCACAAATTATGTGCAGACAATAGTGTATTGGTGTCGGTGTATTGTGTATTGGGGTGGTGGTATTGTGTGAGGTAATCACCGACGACCTATGACCTGTAACGACTGGGTTGATCGCCTTCCACTCTCCACAATCTGAAACCCTGCAATATGTTGAATTACCGATTTGTACGAAGTCGTACAGGGAAGGGGGGATAAAACCAGTAGAAACACGTTAGAAAGGCATATCCGCTTTGACTGCTACGAATCTTGTTAACAAAGTGCAATGATTTTGCTGAATGCTTTAGTACTATGTGACGGAATTAAATGGTTGTCACATCACGGAAAGTACAAATTGTTGGGATAAAGCTGAAACACATCTTTAAAGAGACTTTCCACATCGTCTATGGGTTTAAGCGTTTTTTTAAAAGCATTTTTACTCAAGTTGTGTTTCAATACTCTGCGAGCCTGTACTTTTTTCTAGCTCAAAATAAATATGACTGCTTGAGCGCCCTTTCTTGTTCCTTTGTGTCTGTAAGGTCAAGAGGTATGTATCAGTGAAGGTTACGAACGAGACAGTTTTTTGAAAGTAAGGGGTTGTTTGTAATTTTTTTAAAATATATATTTATATTTATGATGCATTGTACAAATTCATCATTACATTATTTATGTTGCTCACGAATACTTCCAATTTGTTGATATATAATTAATTTTTATAATTTATTGGTAAATATTTAGTGATTGGCTCTTAGTTAGTAAATACTTTGCTTAGTTTCTTTAGTGCTTGTATAAGTTGATCCATCATTTTGATGACGATGATTGTTTTGTGTATAGCGTGTACAGAGTGTAATAGCATTAACAAAAGTTAAAAACACACACATAAAAACTTCAATACAGTTAATTCAAATTGTTTTTACTCAGTTTGAAATAATACAAAAATTATAATTTAAAAAAGGACTTTTCGAACAATAATCTCAATTATTATCAGTTATATTGAATAAATGCATCATTAGGGAATATATGTAAAAATGCAAAAAAGCGAATGTAAAAAAATGAAAACTAACAAATACAGCAACCGAACAAAAAATAAACACAATTAATTGAGCACACCAACGACAAAATCAAACTGGCTAAAGAACTAGAAAAATAAAAGAATATTAACAAAAATAAAATATGTAAGTACAGCAATAAATTCAAGAGGCAGGTTTCAGAAGCTTGGCCACAACGGAGATCCTAGAGAATTAATAGCCTGATACCTTAAGGGATGAGATCAAACAACACATTTATAAGCAAGCCGAAAGACTGAGGTGACTCACTTATGGTGGTTCCGAAAGCAAAAATAACTCTGTATATGTGTATAGTTTATTTGCAAAAGGTAAAATAATATTGACGTCTCGTCAACCTTTACAACGTTGTTAGTAGATTCTATCTGTTTCTCTTTTTTCATTTGTTTCACGATATTTGGGAATATTATTACGAAAACACGCTACAATCCACGCTATATATATATTTTTAATTCATCGTTAAAAAATATTTTTGAAAATTTTCAAAATAATTAGAGGAGTATAATGGGTCTGTAAATACTAAGCTAAGGTCACATTATGCTCCAGAGCATGCCAACGTAAGTGGTTGGGCCAGGAGTGGTGTTAGTAGTAGTGTGGGAGGCTGAAGTCGAATAGTTTTGGGAGGAAACTGTCCCGAGAACAGATAGCAAACTACAAGCGCCAATTTGTAATGTGGACGTGGACGCCGAACTAGCTAATTGGACCAGCCGAACCAGCTAATTGGGCTTGTATAGGAGACCCACCATTAACATAATGTGACCAACCAATTAGAGTTAAGCACTACATGAGGTAAGCAGTTTAAACAAATACATGTTGACCACTTTTTGCTACCCTAATCAGCGTAGGGAGGAGGCGTCAAGATGAACAAAAATATAGGCTTACTGAGCATTTTTGAACGTACTAAAGAGAATTTCGAGAAAGTTTTCTGAATTAAAAGGACAAAACGCGTTACATAAGGGATATAATTTTTTATTTTATATTTTAAAGCATTTTATATAATTTTTTATTTTTTATTTTATAGCATGTAAATAAAATAAAAATAAAATAAAATAATGACATATCCTAATTATTTAAGTTTCATAACTGTAAAAATGTTCACTTTAAATCACGTTTAAAATTACTGTACAAAAATTAAATAACCACATACATGTTATTTATGTTTAAATTCAAAATAGTGACTTCATTAATATTTTATTAATGTGGCTTATCTACAGAAAAAAACTATAATTCTATTACTTACACTATATTCCATACATTACATACAGTGCTATTGTGGTATTCAGTGGAGTGTTACTGTAGTTAAGACCTAACAAGTGTTGCGTAATTTAATAACTAAAACACACAAATTACTAACAATTTTTGAAATAATGAAAAGAAGACATTGGTTTGCAAACACTTAAGACACATGTACCTAGAAAAAAACTTGTTTGGTAATGCCACAAATTTACATGAGTTCATATTGAATGACAAGTAAGTGTATAGATATGTGATTGGAGTGAGTTTCAAGTTGACTTGCCTCACGCACAGAAATCTTAATTTATTGCATTAGTAGATTCGTCTGCATTGTTGAATGTATCATAATTTAGGTATTTCAGACCGAACATCAACAAACACTCTTTACAATCCAATAGTAACGATTTAATTTGTCCAACAACTTTACTTATGATTATACTAAATTGTAACGATGCTGTACGAGGTCTTTTTACCTAATTAAGTTGGTAGGTGTGATCAAAAATAAGCATCATAGTGTGTGATGGGTAACTACTAAGGTGATCTGACGACGTCGTACGAAGTGTCACACGACTACTAAGGTGATCTGACGACGCCGTACGAAGTGTCACACGACTACTAAGGTGATCTGACGACGCCGTACGAAGTGTCACACGACTACTAAGGTGATCTGACGACGCCATACGAAGTGTCACACGACTACTAAGGTGATCTGACGACGTCGTACGAAGTGTCACACGACTACTAAGGTGATCTGACGACGCCGTACGAAGTGTCACACGACTACTAAGGTGATCTGACGACGCCGTACGAAGTGTCACACGACTACTAAGGTGATCTGACAACGCCGTACGAAGTGTCACACGACTACTAAGGTGATCTGACGACGCCATACGAAGTGTCACACGACTACTAAGGTGATCTGACGACGTCGTACGAAGTGTCACACGACTACTAAGGTGATCTGACGACGCCATACGAAGTGTCACACGACTACTAAGGTGATCTGACGACGTCGTGCGAAGTGTCACACGACTACTAAGGTGATCTGACGACGCCGTACGAAGTGTCACACGACTACTAAGGTGATCTGACGACGTCGTACGAAGTGTCACACGACTACTAAGGTGATCTGACGACGCCGTACGAAGTGTCACACGACTACTAAGGTGATCTGACGACGCCATACGAAGTGTCACACGACTACTAAGGTGATCTGACGACGCCATACGAAGTGTCACACGACTACTAAGGTGATCTGACGACGCCGTACGAAGTGTCACACGACTACTAAGGTGATCTGATGATGCCATACGAAGTGTCACACGACTACTAAGGTGATCTGACGACGCCATACGAAGTGTCACACGACTACTAAGGTGATCTGACGACGTCGTACGAAGTGTCACACGACTACTAAGGTGATCTGACGACGCCATACGATGTGTTGTGCGACCCCTAAGGCGATATAACGACGCTTTACAACGTGTCCCACGACTACTAAGGTGATCTGATGATGCCATACGAAGTGTCACACGACTACTAAGGTGATCTGATGATGCCATACGAAGTGTCACACGACTACTAATGTGATCTGACGACGCCCTACGATGTGTCGCGCGACCGCTAAGGCGATTTGAGACGCCGTGCGGAGTGTCGCGCAATCGCTAAGGTACCTAACGACCGCTGTACCATGTGTCGTGTGACCACTAAGGTGATCTAACGACGCTTTACAAAGTGTCCCACGACTTCTATGGTGATCCGACGACGCCATACGATGAGTCGCGCGACCGCTACGGCGATCTGACGACGCCGTGCGAAGTGTCGCGCGACCGCTCGGCGGCGGCGGTGCGCGTACATCTTGCCCGCGGCCAGGGGCGGACCACAGTAGCGGCCATTAGGACCCTGTTATTACATGTCGAAGGCGACGCGTGGCGAGGCGTGATCGCACGATACGCCGTTGTGAATGCAAAGCTGTTGCCCACTCTGTTCTCTCCCTTGTTCCAGCGACACCAGGCCGGGAGTTGTAGGATGACAACCAATACCGCAGACTCATTGATAATTTTAAGGGACATCAAGAGTGCTTACACGGACTAACATATGGTTATTGGTAGATTTGGGTGTATTAAACTGTGTTATTTTATCCTTTGTTGTCAACTTCTAAAAAAAGTATTGCTTGATAGGAAATGTATGTGGATTGAGCAGATTATTGTTATTTCCAAATTCGAATAACAAAATGTCGATGTATCGATTATATACGCTTACAGACGTCTTCCGTTGTAGAATTTTTTTTGACTTGCCGACAAAATATTTTACTTTGTGTGTTTGTAAAAAAATATATAAATTTTGTGACAAATGCAAAACTTCTTTTCTTTTATTTGTTAATTAGAAATAAGAGCATTGTTGGACAGTTCGCATTAAGAAAATTGAATTAGTAATTAAAATAGGTAATTAAAAAACTATTCATTAAGAAAACACACGTCGCTTCGATTGTGTGCTCATTACAATAAATTAATCTACGATATAATTTACGCTGTACTTTTTTGCAATGTATTTATTTTATATCATTGATATTTATTTATTCTTAACACGCCGATCGTCAAGATATGGGCGTATATTGATTTCGAATGAGTGTAATGAGTGTAGACAAACTAAGGCCGACTATTCCTTAGAAATTGTCAAAATTTGTTATGACTGACTGGGATCGAACTGAGAACGTTTAGCTTATGAAGCTGGGCTTTAACAAACTAAGCTACCGACCAATTGTTATTTGCTGAAATGTTTCTTTTATCGAAAAAAATTGTTCTACGAACTGAAAAATGACCCAAGATTTGCTGGCATCCAAATGTTCATGATTGGTAAAATTGTTGGAGACTTACAAATGTTACTTACTACAGTCCCTTAACCTACGTTAAAATTTTTTTTTCTTCAACTAACTCATAGTAATTTAAGTAAACCGTTAAAAACTATATGCTTATAGGCCCTATATAATGGTTGACTGTTAATTAACAATGTCACGTCTTCTTATCAACCATCCCCATAACACAATTATGACAAAACATACAACATAAAATGAAATACAAAGTACAAACAACAAAATACGAAAACGTTATCAATCAACGATACACAGAGCAGATTATTGATAAGAAAAAATATTCACTTTTTCCAATAGTGTGCGATTTTCTAACTCCACTGTAAGTACAATTACTGCTATTGGCGCAGAAATGATGTGCACCCGATTTTGATAGGTAGTTTACTAAGAAGTGGCCCATGAAAACTCCAATCACACCGTTGTTTCCCTCGTTTAATTTTGCGTTATGACGTAAGATTTAAACTTTCTTATAAGTATAAAAAATTTTTATCCTAGCTGGAAAGAAAAAGTACCGGGATTTTAACTAGTTTTCACTGTACGTAAAATTTACACAGTTATTACTAAAAAAAACCGTGAATCTATCACATTTATATTTGACTACGTGGTTAATAGGGATTTTCCATATAATTTTTATGAATTTTACAATTTTATCTTTTTAAGAAAAAAAGTTCTTATCAATTACCTGAATTTGTGTTTTCTCGGCTTCTAGAGGTCGTAAAATTAATTACTTGGTCTTGTTGTAATTCTTATTACATGTATAGTTACAATACATTATTTTCACACGCGTAAGTAAATGCAGTGATTTTATATCAATTTAAATTTGTTTTTAAATAGTTTATTCTTAAAGAGATATTTCGTGAATTATGTTTCTATTTAGCTCCTTGCGATTCTTAGAACTTCTTCATTGGATTTCTAACTGTGCAATTTTATTTTCAATATGTTTCCGAGAATTTTCTATTGAAAGTTTTCAAGATTCTTTAATTGTTTTCGGTATAACAAGACTCACGTCCATATAGTGATATAGGCATTATTGCCGCATTGTACTTAGAATGTAACACTAACATATTTGTTTGTATTTAAAAAAAAAACTCTTTTATTTAATTGTGATAAAGACGTACTAGCATTTTGCATTCTATGCTATAGTGCAGATTCCAAATTACCATCTTTCGACATGTAAGTTCACTAGTAACTAAAATGTATCAAATATACGTAAGTAATCCAATGAACCATTTCCATAAGTAGTAAGATTTTAACGTAACTTTGAAATATAAAGAGTTACGTTGGAATATTTTGTTGATGAGAATTACAGCACTTGTAATTATTTGAAAATCACTTTAATGATTTTTCCTTTGATGCTACTAGAAATCAAATTTAATGAAACCTATAGCAGCTCATCCAAGCTTGGTAATAAACTTGTACGAAATCTACTTAAGTTTCTTCGTCAACGCTTGTAATTAATTTTCCTTTCCGTCCTAGTTTGTTGTAAGCAACAATCCCTGTAACAATTTTAATAAATAACTCACCCTACACCTTCAGTATGCCATCTATACTTACGTATGATTCGCTTTGCTCAGCTTACCTCAAAGTAAATTTGGTGTCATTTTACGTCAATTTTTAGACGTTTGCAGAGAAATGTGAAACAGCCTTTCCAAAGAAAATTTTGGAAGACTGTAAATATGTCTATAGATTATTGTAAATTGCGTTTTAAGACAATATGACTATTTTAATTTACACCAAAAGCGGCTTTTCAAAAGTAATGTTGGTTATTTACAAAGTAAAAATTATTAGAAGCGGTCTAATAAATAATAGTTATTATAATAATAAACTATTATTTATTAAATTTATTTTAATAAATAAATTAAATTAAATCAACTAAATAAATTTTAGTTTATTATTTATTAAATAAAAATAAATAAATAAATAATAATTAAATAAATTTATTAATAAACTGCTATATTGGGTTTGATTCTTCTCAAGGAAAAAAAAGATTACAGCTTTATTTATGAACTAGGGGACACCCCTGCACGCTTTGCGTGCCAACCCTGACGCTCGCTGCGCTCGATTCACCTCGGCCTTCGGCCTCGGCATGTAACTATTCAATACAAAAAATAGTAAATTAACTATATAATGTAAAATCACAATATTAAATTTAGTAACAGTATCTCACTCACACTAATTGCTTTGCCACCTATTTAGCCTATTTCAAGCGTGTTCATTTAATTTATTTTTGTTTAACAGCTGAAGACTAAACTCACAGTAAAATATTGATAATGCATCAATATTATAATGTCAAACATTCAAAATAAACATGTATATTTATTTACAAACCAGATGTTATTAATTTACTAAAATCAACCCAATGTTGTCCTTATGGAACAATATTTTAAGAGTGGTTTCTACCCCTTAGGAATACTTTATAAAGATGAAAATACTTTAGTTGTCCTATTTAATGCCTAAAGAAACAGTGTACACAATTTCAGATCTCTACCTACATGGGAAGTTGGAGAATTAGTGATGAGTGAGTGAGTGAGCCAGTCAGTCAGTGAGGGCTTTGCCTTTTATAGGTATAGAAGATGTACAATTTTTAACTTAACTTTTTTTTTTTAATGACACAATTAATTGTCTAGTACCCCATGAGATCAAATTTAATTTTATAACTACATTTATTTTTTATATACCAGTAACTATTGTTCTTATTTCATTTTTTTTAACTTACCAAAACAGGAACTTGTCCTAAAAATCATGATACTTTTTTACATTTTGAAATACATGTGTAAAATATGCAAGCGTGAAACTCTTTCAAATGAAGTATTGTTCGACTGCAAAACGCCTGGCAGCGAAGCTGCGAAGTATAGTCAACTGCCACGACTATTCAAAAGACACAATGATCTGGGGATGTTGCTAAGTAAACACGAACTTAGACTAAATTAATCACTGGAGACGACTGTTAAGACGCTAACCGACCATTTATTTATTTTACGATGATACATTGGAGTGAATATAAAAATTACGTAATTGAAAGATTGCGTTTTTACAGAGAGAAGACGGAAACAGATGTGGCATCCTATAGTCCACTAAATGTGTGTCTTTGCCATGCGATGACTGGGCCAGCACCTTGTCAGTCCCTCCATTATTACCCCCAAATCCTAAATGATTGACGTAGTAATTATTACTAAAAATGTATAAAGATGTGCTATAGTCTGTCATTGAGGCGTTCGCTGCGGCTATAAGAAAGCGATCTTGTATCTTTTTCTCTGTGGTTTTTACACATTTACAAGTAATGCTCAAATTAAGGAGTGTCACGAAAATTAGTTATAAAAACTCTTATCTAGTATCATAAGTTAGTGAACATATGTTTCGGACGTATCCACATCGGAGGGGTCGTCGTATGTTGTTACACGTGTGCACAGTGACTCCGTATGCGGGACCCGGCTGCTGGTACATTCCTGCACATCCGCAGTCGCGTATCTTCCTCTGGCCGACACGCTCGTTTTGGTCCTCACATACCTATTGTGTTCAGATGCTTCCGCCGATTGTCCGGAGTGGGACGAAAAATCGGAGGTGTAATGCAGTATTATCTTGTCATCTTCATTAATGACATTTACCTCCCGTACAGCGTCATCAATGTGGTCTCCACGACCTTAAAAAGCATTACGAGAACGTCATATTGATTGCTCGGAGAGCATCTGTCGTATCTTAATAGGGGATGGAAATAGCAATACATTCTCACACGACCTATCTATGAATTACATTTAGTTCACAATCGGTGATAAATAATTCGCACAGAGAAAATAAGAAACAGAGGTCGCATTCTTACCGGCGTAGCGATCCTCTCAGTGACAGTAAGAAATATGTTACCACTAATGCTAATCTTTATAAATCTGTAGTAATAATAATTATGTTTATCCTTAAGCATTTGGAGAGGAAAAAACACCCCAAATTTCTAACCTCACCCCCACACTATTAGATGCGAACTCTATCTCTTTCTTCTCTGCGAATGTAGGTGGGATGTGTCAAATGTCAGCTCGATGTATCGTTGATAGTGATCAGAAACAATCGTTAAGAAGCAAAAGTTTATCGACTTTGTAAAAATCATACTGTTACAGTAATAATGACAGTGAACACTGGATCAAATGATGATGCCACCAATACAAGACTACTTTTAGCTCCCCTAGTGTAATCCTCACTACTGCGGCTTCAGATTTGTGGATATGTAATAGAAAGGGGAGGAGGGGTTAAATCTTCTGTCTATCAGGCGGCCGAAAAGAATCCCTTCTCGGAAAATGCCAGGAACATGGGTTTCTATTTCAATCATTCGGTTCGTAATAATGATTGTATAGTAACAATTGAAGTGTCATTTGATAGGCGAAGAACTGTTCTCGTGGATCTGTTATAAGCTGCTCTTTGTAAAAGCTGAGAATTTTCAAAATCTTTTTCAATTAAATATGTGAATACTTTAACATCATTCTTGATTATTTTAAATAAAAATGTCCATAATACCAACTCATTGTCCACTAATAATTAGATCTTTATTAATCATAACTCATCGTAATCATAAACACGAACCGTAAAGTTTTCAATAGAACAGCATATTTTAGTCCGCTAACAGTGAGATTGTATGTCTACTATAGGGCTGTCGACTTTCCAGCGTGGTTTGGCGGTTTGGGAAACGGCCACCTTCAGTTGTCCCGACAGATTGGGGGGGGGGGGGGTGTACTCTAAATCGCCAAATGTGGAATCCCCCTCGCTCACCCACACGTAATATTGCGATGACCCCCCCCCCCCGGCCACCATTGTACTTTCAGAGGTGACGACCTTCCGACCATCATCACTTACGGTCGTGATGATAACTTTATATAATGGCTCATGCCCAGGATTCTCACTTAGATAGAAACATTTCTAGACAGTTTTCACTAAATTTTACACATCCCTTATCAGCCGTTAAATCTGGTATAAACATTTCGATAGTGGGCTAGATAAAATTGATAAATACTCAAGCGGACGAAATCGAACACAAAAGCAGTGATAAACCCTTGTTGAGATTGTAGTTTTTACTGAATTTCCTTCAACTGTCAAAACAACAAAGTACATATCAGAGACAAAGAAGCTCGTGGAGACGACGCTCTATGCAAGCAGTTCTGCGAGAGTGTAACCGCACAATGACGCAGATAAGGGGACTTCTCGTTTATTGAGGTTTCCGTTGAATGCGGCTCGACTTATCAACTGTTTGTGGAATTATGATTCAGCCTCGAGATAAAAAACCCACACGCACTTAGCGGGGACCCGCGAGCTGAAAATAAATCACACTATCAGCATCCATCTCGGCCAGTCAATAAATTCAGAAGCCATTAATTCAGACTGAAGAGAAGAGGCGATCGCTATCAGCACGGCGGAGCCTAATCGGGGATTTCGGTTTGACTTTGAAGCGTTCAGGGTGGGCCGGTTGCCTTACGTGTCTCGAGCATTGTGCGCGCAAGGCTATCTCGCGGTTGTTATTAGTTTTGCAGAAAGTCCTAGTCTCGACCAGCGATGGCCGATAACTCGACTCTGTCCTATTAATAATTTAGCTAAATAGCTCCCTCTATAAGGCTCGATAGCCCGTTGTGACATATGAATGCCGTCATTTCTTCTCTGTGATTGTATTCAACTCTGGCCTCTTCATTATTCAATATGTATACCCCCTTAACTACTGACTGGCGGACACCGACTAAGGAACTATCGTTTATTGAACGGCAATCGATGGCATTTTATCGATTTCGTATATATGAAAATAATTAATATTCGATACTATTTAGAATATTCAGTTAGTTTTAATTCAGTAAACACTTAATTAATTACTTAACAAATCTCAAAAACAACAATTTGAGCATAAAACAAAGTTGTATTACTTTTTCCTTACCCTTATTTCCAATTTCTTTTTGAATTTCTCTGGTCTGAGGATAGCAAATGTGGTTTATTTATTCATTTATTCTTAAGACACCATTAGGTAATAAATTGGGCAAATATGGATTACAAATGAGTGTGATAAGTGTACTGAGTGAAAGTAATCTTTATTACAAACTAAGGCCAACTATTCCTTAAAAAGTGTAATTAATTAATGACAAATGAAAAGCCGGTAGTTATCAGCTGATCCCTTCCAAATTTGTTATGACTGACTGAGATCGTACTGAAAACCGCACATGAAGTTGATCTTAACCAACTACAGTACACTACCGACCAGTGATCGAATTAGGTTACCGTAGTATTGGTAGATTTATTGTACTTATATATTCAAATAAATTTGTGTTTTGTAACGTTAACTTGTTTTGGAAAAAGAATTTAGGTAGGTATTAAAAATTAGCATGAGTATTAAAAAAAAAAACACTAAGGCACCATCTTCAAAGTATTTTAATGTTTTATACAATCTGCCTTCTGAAAAAAAACCCGAGTTCGGTAAATAGCTTGAATACGGTTTACATATAAAGATTACTACAAACTTCATAATAAGGCATAACTTTATTGTAAGAAAAATAATGGATTAAATATCTTCCAGAAATAAAACTGGAACTAAACATGCCTGATTTGATTCTTTACTCCAACTTTATGAGTGTTTACCATCTGTTCAAACAAAGACAAACTAAATCATAAAATAAGTATAAATTAAAACATTCATATTTCCTCAAATAAATCAAGATAAAAACAATAGTAATTTGTACCATAAAATATAAATAAAATGCATTAAACACGTTTATAAATTATTCCACTTTTTTTGTGAATCATCGGTTCAGAAATTCTTTTCGGTGCAGTTAACTCTGTCAACAACAGTTTTGACATCCTTGATGCGATATTAACACAGGGCATTCCAGCGGTCCTGACCACTCCCCCTCCGACCTGGAGGACCAGACCGTTAATCCCGGCCAGGAGTGGCCGTCCGTCTCCCAATCCATATCTCAATCCCGGCCGGTAAAATCGTCACGATCTCCCAGGACGGGGTCTTGTTATTTCACCTCATTAGACAATACTCGAGGCGAATCAATCGTCAGGATGGATTTTAATTAGGAGCTCCAGTGGGGAAGAAGACATCAGGAGTGTGGCGTGTAGGGGACACGGGTCGTTTGTTGTGACGTCAGCGGCAGATAGGATCGCGAGTCGCACCTCGGCCCACACCTAATGGCCCTCCCGGCCTGACCCAGTGCCGGAGGTCCACTGTACGTACCTGTACCACGACGTCATTCTTCTTCTTTTCACTTCTTACGTACAACTGTTTCTATCAAGAAATCTCCATCTTGATCGTAATCACACGCAACTCTTATATAAGTTACTTTCTCCACGTAAAACACTCAAACAAACATGAGTTAGATAACATTATGATGTACAGTGTCCCATCCAGCTACACAAGTTTTAGATAAAGGTATTTTCTCACCAACTTCATCCTGTCCTAGGGTGGGAAAGTTGTGGAGGATACACTCACTGCTACTCAAACTCCCTGGCTGAAGAGCCGAATTGAAGACGAGACTGGCACAGAACGCAAATATGTCATGAAGTAAGTTTGCGGACTTTGCACTTCGAAATGTAGCAAAAACAAAACTGTTGAGAACGGATCCCTGAACTTTAGGGTAGCCGATCTATAAATGGCAAAAGGCTTGTAAACTAATGTGCTTTGCCGCAAAATTGGAAACATATTTGGGCCCAGTTTGCGTAAGTTTCTGTTTTCGTTCTAACGAAACACGTCAGCATGGTGAAGAAGTCATGGAACTTGATGAGGTTCAAAAGTCAAAGACGTCGAAAGACAAAAGCGCTTGTTGGCTATGGCGTGTTAGTTTTATGTAAAGTTATTTTCCTTAAACCTTTTCATAAAAGTAATAGCCAGCAAGTTCTTTTGTCTTTAACTGCGTCTTTCGACGTCTTTGTCTTTTGAACATTATCAATCTTTATACAATACCAGCTGTACAAGGCTTTTCCAAGGCCATGTTGATGAGTTGATATTTTGTCTTTCGACGTTTTTTGATTTGGGTTAAGGTAGTTTCCCTAAACCTTTTCTTAAAACTAATAGCCAACAAGTTCTTTTATCTTTAACTGCGTTTAACGACATCTTTGACTTTTCAACATTATCAATCTTTATACAGTACTGTACCAGCTGTTCAAGGCATTTCGAGTTCCATGGCTGCTTCGCCATGTATATGAATTGATTTTTATCTTACGACGTCGTTGACTTTTGAACGTTATCAGCCTTAACACAATTTTGGTTCAGCTATAGAATGTGCAAGTATGTTCTACAACAAGGCAATTTGGGAATTTTTCACAGAGAAAAAAGAAACAGAGGTCACTTCCTTTCGACAGCAGTGAATGCCTTAATGGTAGTTACCAATGAAGTAAATCTTTATGAATTTGTAGTAATAATTACTACGTTTATTGGCGGGGAAAAGGGGGAGGGACTGACAATGTTGCTGGCATCCGGGCAGAGAACTGGAGAACTAACTACTCCGTACCCAAGTTTCTATAACTCGACACCAATTATTCTGCGCAGTATTGAATGATACCTCTGTTTCTTACTTGTCTGTGTTTTTTATCTTTTGAAAAGGGTCACCACTCTTAAACTATTATCTTTTCGATATAATTGTTTGGGAAATGCCAGCTGCATGTAGGTTATATTAGCATAGGTTAGGTTAATCTTAGTCAGGCTAAGTTTAAGGTTATGAAGGATAGGCATTTTTTATAGCTTTGGGTCGAGACCTTGGATCCTAAACCTGTGTGAGCTTACTATATATGTGTTCATTGCATGATACATTATTACCTACATATAAATGAGTCAGGCACTTACTTGCAAGTGCTCGGTTTCTAAAGAATGTTTTTTTAAAGCGACGGTTTTTTCCTACAAAAGACACAACTTAATGATTTGAAAATACTTCCGACACTATAAAAGATAGTTTGAAACATTATCTACGTATAAACAAATTTAATTTGCTAAACCTGACTAATCATGAAGCACATCAAACAGGGTAATGAAGTTTAAGTTCATTAAACGTCAATTTTAATTACTCAATAATATAAATATATATAAGCTTACAACCAATTACCTGAACAGTAAAGTGTAAATTTCCTCATTGAAGTGTAGAAATGACAATTCACCTCAATAAATATTGTAAACGACTATCAAGCTAATGAGCAAAAATTCATTAATTGAAAGATGTTAACAAAATAAAATAATTAATTCAACTCTCAAAAGTCCCACATTAAGTACTTAGCATAACGTGACTCAGCAAATAGAAAAAAGTAACAAAGACTGCTTTCTTATGACCGCAGTGAACGTCTCAGTTTCAGTTATGAATAGATTACAACTATTTTACATGTTTATACATCTGTTGTAATGATGACGTTTATCCTTGATGATTTGGGAAGAATAAGAGAGGGACTGATAAGTTGCTGGTCCTACCATCCCCATGGAAAACCGGAAAAATAACTACCCAATACACATTCAGCACACTATTCAGCGTCCGTGACAAAACTGAAAACAATTTGCTTCAATATACTACAGTAATACATATTTCTTTACACAATCAATGTTTCATACATGTTTTTAATTAACCTATGTCTTATTTGCTATGTGTTTCTAAAGCTATGATTTTTTTTTAAAGAGAGGATATATATTCATAGTTTGCATATATTTTGATATAAGTGATATATTGAAAAATTATTAATAGGTAATATGTGAAACGATAAAGCATTAATGAGAACGAACGACGAATCACTTAAATTTGTGTGCCTCACACACGGCGAGACGTTCGGAGATTTGCCACCATCAACATGGCGGAACCGGCTTCACCTGCTCTTATGATATGGCTTGCCGATACCTACTCTACTTGTATTACTTGCTATATGAGTGGTGGTCCTACCAACTGCATGACAAACAGGAGGAATAACTACTCGAGACACATTCAGCGCACTATTGGATGCGACCTCTGTTTCTTTCTTCTCTGTGGACTCTTGCGGTGACGTTGAAGATTCAGATTTGAGAGCCCAGACATTTGCTTGAGAATATTATTTAAGGAAGCAAAAAATAATTTAAAAAGTGGAAAATTAAAGTTACAGGTACCAATTTGACGTGGAAATAAAATATATTGCGTTTTCTAAAAGGCAATTAAGTAAACCTCATTAGAATCGGGCCAATGGCGTTTGGGAACAAAGTCCGCCAACACACCAGCTGACGTCACAATCACAAAGAATTGATAAATTGTACCGATACAACAGACAGACAGACGGACAGACACTCGTTCATTACCTGGGCACCTCTCTTAATTAACTCATTACACCTGATATCCGTCTGGTCATCCGGCCGTGGATCAGGCCGGCCAACACCGCTAGACGGATGTCGGAGTCAATATGTCGCTACTTAATTGACCAAAACTGCTGATTATTGACCGTTGATGGACGGTTGCAAGCTGTCGCCCCTTAATTCGAAATGCCAATAATTACAACGTTTGACGGTCCAGGTGGCGTTATAGGTAGGGATGGCAACGATATATCGATATATCGGAAATATCGATAAATACGTTTAGATATATCGATATATTACTATCGATATTTTATTTCGATAATATCGGCCATATCGATATTTTGGTCCGATATATCATAACACTAAATATGGACTAAATATGGATCTCTCTCCTCAAAATCTTCACAATTTGAAAAAAAATCACATTTGAATTGCCTCTTATTCATACAAAACATGCATTCGTTAAATTAATAAAGTAACTTTATTTAGTTATTTACGTGAGGTTAAGTGGGAAATTTATTTCAAAACTTTTATTTTTAAATGGTTTACCCTGACATGTATTGGAAGTAGGTTTATTGAGTTAATTTTCGGATATCGATTCACATACAATTTTTGGAAGGAATCTTTGTTGACAATGAAAATCTCTTTTCCTAACCTAAAATGTATACAGTGAAAATCAAGTGCGTCTGGAAATTCTTTAATGACTGCATAAATGAAAAGAGGGACAAAACAGTTACTTTTACTGTAAAGATATTACTAGAAAAACAAACAACATACTAAAGCAAATTAAGTTTAGTTCTAAATAAATGATATAGAATAAATAAGTAAATAATTGATTTTGGTTAAGCAGTCAATATATCTCTCTCTATTTGGAGAGAAAGGCGGAACCTCCAGCAGGGATCTCAATATAGTCGATAAGCGAGGGGATCGATCAGGCCCTGGAAAGTTGGGCCTGCTGGAGATCTTATCAAAGGACTGCACTGTTATCAGCATTATCTCGGCGCGTACAGTCTCGGCCAGGACAACAAACACTGACTCCACTCTTTCTCTGCACTGACTGTACAGCTCACTGACGTAACGCTTTAAAAATGTTTGATATGGATATAGACATATGGTTGAAAACTACCGACCGATTTCCTTTTGAAAATAATAAATGAAGAATATCTAAAGTAGATACAAAATGAGACACTAAATTTATTGATCATCCTCTTGGTAAAATGCATCTAAATAAAAAACACAACACGCAAAAAAAGTCATCAACTGTTGGTTTTATCAAATAAAAATATTAGTAATTTTTATATTTTGGAGATTGATTCACTACAATAATCTACCTTACAATAATTTTGGGTTCCATATATTGTAATGTTCTGTAAAGCATAAAAAATGTTTAACTATAAAATTACGTCTAGTCAATAATAAATGGGTCAAACCTTCAAGAGTCTGCGTGGCTGTCGGCCATGTTGGTTTAATCGCTTATTTTACGATCACGCGTATCCAAACTAAACGGTTATTTTTGAACAGATTTTTTCCAAACAAATTGCATTTGATCAGGAATAAAATTAGGCGTTGGAATTGCTTTGCGAATACCTAATTAGTTTTCTATAAAAAATATAGAAAACATTTAGTTTGAGGTTTTTATTTCTAATCTACCAACCTGGCCTACAATCTCTGCAAATTCTATAGATTAATTATTTTTTGTTTATTAAAACATATTTTATTTCTATTCTACGTACCTTTTTTAACTTTAACCCTTAAATTTACTTACAGGAACTGAAATATCTTATACTATAAATATTAATAATTATAATTAAATTTTAAGACTACTGAATTGGTTTATTGTACAGAAAATAATAACGCCTTTAACAATTCTGATTGGTTTTGTAAACATAATTTTACTAGTGAGTTTAATCCTTCTTAATTACACACTGTAACTGTTACAGGGCAATACATTTCTTAATAATTAAAACAAAAACTACATATTTTCAAATGATTTAGCATTTCCGATTAAGTCCTTTTTTATACCGTAGATGCGCTGATATTATTTTTATGTATTTAAATAAAATGTATATTTAAATTATTTTATAAATTTATTCAAGTTAATGTTGTTTACATGTTCACATCAAGTATATGTTAGGCAAACACTTAGATATTCGTGACAATTGTTCTGATTAGAGCATAAAATAGAGTAATTTTATTGATATCAAGTTACATATGATAATTAAGTTGTTGATTTGGATGGGAATAAAGTGTCCTATTTTACATAAAATACCTTAGTATTTTAAATTTTTTTATCTATTAGTTGTATAACTAAGGCATCTACTACATAAAATTAAATACATTTTAGAATCTCGCTATATTAGATGAAAGTTAAAACATCATCAAGAGAATTGTAAAGGAGACTAATTTCATATCGGCTATCTCCCGATATGATAAGCCACTCATTATCTTCAATCTGATGTAAACAAAATATTAAACATTTATTAGATTATTTTTGTTATCTCATCAGCCACTTGATAGATTTCGACATTTCACAGATAACTCAAGTACGAGATGTGTAAATACCTTATCGAGAGGAGTTACTGTATGGAGCAATGTTTCGTTAATTGTCCGGTAAATGATGTGACAATAACAACTACATTCATAAAAACATGTATATTGGGGGTATGATGCAGCGGTTGCGATAGTTTATTACTTCTCCCATATGCGTTAGCATAGAGAAAGTATTGTTTGTGATCGTCCAAAAAATGTTGTTTACAAGTTGGTCTCTGAACCCAAAAAGAGGTTTTTTGAAAAAAAAAATTGGATGTCTGTCCGTATGTGCACTTCGCTGGAGACCGAACGAATGGATCAATTTTTCTGAAATTCGGTATGAAGGTGTATTTAGCCAATACCTCCGGACCATTTTTTCACTTTTTTAAATTGTTTTTTCTCGATTGTTACTCATGTACACATATCGAATTTGTTTGTTTGTTTGTCAGACGATTGCAGCCAATCGTGTCAACCGAATTTTATGAATTTCTGTACGTAGGTACTTTATACAAAGGCATAACTTTATATATGTGCAATTTCAATTTACCTTAAATTTCAATTGTGGGCATAAGATAAGAAACCGAACTAATTCGTGTGTAGACAATGCCCGCGGAACATTCCCGATGTGGTATAGAGTAGAAGTGGTTTAGTGAACTAAATAGGCTAGTTCTTCTATTTTCTTTGCTGCGCACCGAAACACGGTGAAGGAGTTCTAACTACTGATCCATGAACGACTAGTTTTAAAAAATTTACGCTTTGATCAATTGTCAGCGATAGTATTGAAGGAGCCCTTGAATTATTCTCATGTAAAATCCTTAATTGAATTTTTCTAAAAACTTAAGAAACTTCCAGAACTATCTTATTAATTTAAAAGATCGCCTTAATACACCGAAATTAATGAGCTTACCAAACTTCTTATACAAGACATCTAAGTTTTCATGTACAAGCTTTTAATTTGTATCTATGTACAGTATGTAGAGTGGGATTGAAAGCCTTCATACGTGGAGTTATAGATGACTGATCTATTAATGAATAACGCTTGTTACAAATACAACAAACTGTCAATCGTCATTGAAACATCTAAAGTTAGACGGAAAAAGCTGAGAGATAACAAGTTGTCACTCCGCCACATGACAATAGTCCCTTTCTTGTAACGAACTACAGAAGACAATTAGAGACGGTGGGACTGCGGGCCCTTACCTATTATCAGTCCGTTATCAGCGAGGCAGGCAGCTTGTCCTAAAAGCCTCGGCACGAAGTTGATGGCTACGTCTGATAGTTTTCACCATAAACTCAACGGCAGATCCACGATAACGATAGGCGGGCTGAAGGACTGCGCTCCCACACCTCCCGCCCCTCCCTAGCAGTCAAAATATTTGCCAATCGCGAAGAGCCGATTGGCCGGGTAGAAGTCACGTTCGCCGACCGACACCTCCGCCAGATCCGATCCTCTGATTAAGCCCCTTGTTGAGTTGTGCGGCCACGCCAGTGTGCAAACTTTTCAAAACTGATACTCGACTTCAGTTTGTCTGCAGCATTGTTCAATTATATTGTAGGTCTACAACTAAGTACTTAGAAAAGGAAAGTTTTAAAAATTAAAAAATAAGTAGGTATAGGTATAAAATGTCCGATCTACGGTCCAGGATTTTGAGCCTGGGTTAGTGATAGCGCTAGTTCGGATCCGGCCTCCTTACTCTGTCTGAATACGTTCCCCGCACAAATTAATAGTCTATGGGGAATTGGAAAAGTTAGGTTACAAAGAAGATTGAGATTCCTTAAAAAAAAGTTGAATAACTTGATCAAAAAAATACTACTTTAGTACTTCAGTTTGTACCCTGTGTGCGTGGGGTGAGTAGGAGAGTTCTTAGAGTTGTACAAAGTGCTCGTAAATCGTGTATGTTTGATAGGTAGATCAGCTCAAGGTGCGGTTTATAAAGGGTGTCAAGAGCTTTTCCCAACTAATCAATGAATTTTCCTTTTCCTTATTCACAACCGAATCGTATACGAACTATGAATGGTTAAGGGGACTTTATATAATCCTACAAAGTCGTATTCATGTTGTGTCGTATCCACCTCACCCCTACGATTCATGCATGTAGTTATATGCACGTTGGATAAGAGTGCCATTGAATTCCACTTATGAAGGAATATATTCTTCTATTTTTACCCACTATGGTAATAACGAAAAAAAAAAACATCGACTAGCAAAAAGATTGCGGCCAATTAATTAATTTATACAAACTTTTATTCAAAACCCATTACTTAAGTTACCATTAGCCTTTATAATAATACGTTAAAGCATTTCTATATAATTGGAAATGCAATATCATATATTTTTTAGTATATTGACTTACATATCGAAGAGCTCAAGAAGAATGTCTATTTTCACTACTTTCTAAATGCGGAATGAAGAAATATTTCGTACGTAAGGCGGTTTTTTTTTTTTTTTTTTTTTTTTTTAATGGTTTTCATGGTCCGAAATAATACGGTGATCCCACTTTGTGGATACTAACTTTTAATTTTATTTCCACTCACTGATTAAGTAAATTGCTGGACAGACACTAAATTAGCACTTGACATTAAACAACTATTGTTTGCAAAAACTATGTCATTTAACACACTCGAGTTTATGTTCGCAGTACGTTAACTGTCACTTCCACTGCAGGCTGAATATTCACACTTCCACTGATACTGATTAACTCGTTGGATGAGTGGTGCTTTAATATAAGGCCCCGCTTCAAGCCTAGATGTTTCAGATGTGTTATTCAAGATTATTTTGGAAGGGTGACGTTTCTGGTTCCACATACAGGCAAATTAACTACCATTCTAACACCATCTAAGAGCTTCTAGATTGGTAAGAAGTACCGAAACTCCCCCCCTTCCCCGCTGGTGGTTATATCCCAAATCCGATATTCCAAGATGCAAACGAATAGATTTACATTGAGTGTTGTGTAAATAACTGGTGTAGCACTGCTCCAGATAAACTTGTCGATTCGCAGAAGCATTTTGGTTTTGAAAATTGTACAAATGACGAGCTACGCGGAACTAACCAAAGTTGAAAAAGTGGAAACATAATTCACTGTTATCACTCTTTGCCAGTTTAAGACATTAATTTGTGATTAACTTAGTTAAATGTGAGCCAGTTGAATTTATAAGGAAGCGAAACATTTTTTGCACTGCGCTGTGTTGATTTACAGCAGAAAGTTGGAGATAGGAGATAAAAGCGGAGAATTATTCTGGGTGTTGTGTGTTATCTCTAAAAGTCGAAAGTCAGCTGTTGTTGAACGCTGGGAGAGATAAGTCGATATGTTACTTGAATAACACCAAGAGTGATAAGGAAGGAAAATATTTCAAATTTAACACGTACAGTATTTAGTTTGCCTATTTGAAATACGTTTCTTTGTAATTTAATCGCTGGATCAATTAAAGACCTATTTTGATTAAGGTTTATGGCAGTTAATATTTTTCCAATATTTTTAAAAAATAAAATTTGTGTTTGTTTTCTCTTATAATATACACATATTTGCTGTAAAAAATTTTACTATACATTACAATAAAGTAAATTAAGTATAATTCTGTTTTTAAACACCATAAACAATAAATCAAATCAATTTATCACATATTTTATTACAAATTAAATCACACTACTATATTATAAATATATTTTAAAACTAATTACAAATCGAGAAATCAATTAATTGGCTAACAAGCGTTTACCAAAATCAATTGATACAGTAAAAGTTGGGATTTACTTTTTGTTTCTTCTTGTCTAACAGATCTGTCAATTTATTGTACAGTTTAAGTTCTATATTCAACAGGGAAATTGTTGCTATGGAAACTCGGTTGCTCAGGGAGATTGTCGGTTCTACGGTGCTGTTCAAAAATACTATATATAATTAATTATTATAGCTTATATATATAATACTAGGGAACACCCCTGTACGCTCGCTGCGCTCGATACACCTCGGCCTTCGACCTCGGCATTTGAATTTTGACTACAAATAATAGTAGATTAACTGTATAAGGTAAAATCACAATATTCAATTCAATTACAGTATTTCACTCACACTACTTGCGTTGCTACCTATTTATTAGTTTTTGTTTAACAGGTCAAGATTGATCTCTTAATGCATCAATAGGATAATGTGAAACATACAAAATAAACATGTTTATTTATTTAAAAAACAGCTGTTATTAATTTACTAAAATCAACCCATTGTTAACCTTAGGGAACAATCTTTTAAGGGCAGTTTCTACACCTTAGGAGTATTTTATCGAGATGAAAATACTTTAGTTGTCCTAGTTAAGACCCAAAGAAACAGTGTACAAAATTTCAGCCCTCTAACTACACGGAAAGTTGGAGAATTAGTGATGAGTGAGTCGGCCAGGGCTTTGCATTTTATATACAGGGCGTTTCTTTTAAAACATAATCCTATTTACAAGTACAGAAAATGAAGGTTTTTGATAGTTACAAGTTGAAAGGTTGGTAGCCCTGGTTCTTCTTCTTCCTCGGCTATCAGCTGATTTACATTGTTGCATTGTTGTTCACTTTATTTGGGTTTCGAGCAAATATGGTTTTGAGCAAAACTCTGAAAAAATTGTCCAGAAATTTACTAAAGAGGGCAGAACGTTGTATAAATGCTAATGCTGGTTTATTTGAACACCAAAACTAAAAAAGTCATTAAAATTAAGTAAATAGTAGTAATACATGTTAATAATAATGAAATGTTTTATAGATATGTTTTGTTTGTAATTTTTATTTCAAATCATGGGTTGCGTTTTAAAAGAAACGCTCTGTATATTTATACGTAAATTATCTATTTATAAACATAAAGTAAGCCTAGTAATTAGAAAAGAAATGTGTGTTATATCATTTTCCAAATTATTCCGATTTATAATTAACAAAAAAAACCACGAACACATTGAAGCAACAGTGTCTAGTTATGGACTTCAAGCTGCTTCTATAAAGTCCAACAAAGTTCTCCCATACGTTCTGTGGTGAAAGGCTCAGAAGCCGTTTGGCAGGGGTGCCGCATGTAATTCAAATCACGTCGAACCGACGATAAGCAGCGAGGGCTTTGCCGCTATCCACTTATTTATCGACTTACATAAATCTACTCACATCTCGTTACCGACTTGCACCACAAAGTCATCTTTGAAAAGTAGATATATAGTGTACTTCCCACAGCTATGTCGATGTATCTGATTCGTAACACGCGTTATGTTCGTGATTGGTTTCAGAAGGGTATTTAAACATTTAGCATTTAAATAAAAATGGGAATAACGAGGAGTTTTAGTAATTTTGTAAAAAAACTGCTGAAACAGCTGTATTAAAATTATTAATGAAAGTATAAATAAATTCTACTGCAAAACTAGGCTAACCACACTTCCTAAGACCAATCTCGATCCCAAATGTTTAGCTTCGAAAAGTGCTTGGAATTTGTTTTGATAAATGAGTGTTTACTCCAACTTTATATTTACATAATATATATTTAAAGCTACCTCCACAATCTAGGACCATTTAAAGGTATTACACTTAAAGTTAAGAAAAGGAATTCAAGTTCATAAAATCCACAGTTTAGTGTATATTTATATTTAGAAACAAAAAAAATCTTGACCTTAAATTCTTTTTCACAATGAACTACGGTATTCTTTATGTAAAAAATTAACCTACGTACTCGTAACCCTTAAAGAAACGTAAAATCAACTAGAACAATGACACGTCCACTTATGACTGAACCATTCAAAATATTTCAAAAACCTGAATTAAAGCATTTTAATTAACGCTGGAAAAAATAAAATTTTAAGGTTTTATAAATGTTTCATAGTACTGACTTAGCACAAAGTAGGCACAATAAAGGCATTTTTCTCATAAACTTCAAAAACATGGATTTCTATTTCAACGAGTCGGTCCGTAATAAATCGTATCTCAACCATTGAAGTGCCATTTGATAGGCGAAGACCTAATTTAGTTGAACTAAAGTTGGTTTTTATAAAAATAATTTCAATACTTTTTTACAGTTAAATATGAGAAACGTTGATAATAAGTTAAGTTAAGCCATAAATGGGCCTTTAAT
Organism: Stictocephala bisonia; assembly: GCA_035578905.1. Lineage (NCBI taxonomy): Eukaryota > Metazoa > Arthropoda > Insecta > Hemiptera > Membracidae > Stictocephala > Stictocephala bisonia. The sequence goes on from JAQJVL010000039.1 coordinate 3,711,536, forward strand.
AATCCTAAATCGTTCACTATAACTCATTATAGTGACAAACACAAACAATACAGTTGGGGGGGGGGAGGAGCATGTTTTGGGCAAGCAATCCTACTATAGGGCTGTCGACTTCCCAGCGGTGGCTTGGTAGATTGGGAAGACTGTCTCACTTGGATGAAGACTACTATTAAGATATAACTGTAATAACGCATAATTTGATCACTATATTTCCTGATAAAGGAACATATCTAAGACAGAAAAAGGCATATTAATTAACTTAAATTAAATCGTTGTTCAGCTTAATTCACATCTTTTACATGTAATTAGCTAAGTATAATACAATGCAATGATCATGTCAATAAAATATAAAAATTTAAAATCAACCATGAGATGTAATATTCGCACATACGAATTTGTTAAATTGGATGGATATGCATCGGATGTAGTTTACTTACAAATGAGATAATATAAATAATATTAAGTTAGTATAAAATAGTTTTAAAATATCAATTAACTTATTTACTATTGTACTGCTATTCAAATAGTTTTTAGCTAAGTTATTCATCAGTATCCAGCACAGAGTGCTCTAGTTTTCATACAGCCAGATAGATGAACTTCCAATCCACCAAACACGGGGTTGTGGGGGGAGGGGGTCCTTTTGATATTGACTGCGCTGAGCCGTTTATCGGAGAATCACAGAATCTAGATTTCACTCAGCTTCGTCGTACAGCATGTATAATGGCAGGCCGTTGTCATGACAACCCCGGTCTTATCAGACTGGCCCAGGCGTCTTATCGGTCAAGGAGATGTACCGCCCCTATTTATATTCCCCACCACCTATACACGCCCTTGGCTCTCTGTAAATTAATTGCCCTCCGTTAATTACAGTTTACAGAGAGGTGACGCTCCGTTTCTCAATATGTCGTCGCTGTACGGAAACACGTTTTCTCCCACATACCGTGTATGTATTCATATACGTTTCTCAATTCCACTTAATATTCAAGGTAATAGGTTGGCATATAATAAAAATATTAAATGAACAATTTTCCGTGTTGTTATTTATAAACAACACCATATAATTGATTAATTGTTAAACAGTATACAATCAATAATTAATGAAAAGTAAGTATGCAAAGGAAAATATTTATGGGCACTTATTTTTTTTAAATAAGAAAAAACGTAAAATCTATGGGATATAATAAAAAAATAATAACCTTAATAAAAGTGTGTGATGGGTAACTAATTTTTAATTACTTCCATCTCCATTATTTTATACTTATAATTGTACTAATACGATAGAAAAATTATTTTTATAAATCTCTGTACTACTCTGTAAGATTTGTAAAAAACCCTCTTCAATATAACATTATTTTCACTAAAACATAAATTAGTCTGCTACTTAACAATTCACTTAATGATTCATAGAGGAAAACAACTAACAATACACAAATTCCAAAGAGTAAAATGTAGTCTAATATATTTAACCAAGGTATGCAGTGCGTGTATATTATGACATTCTTTATAATACTAAAAGCCGTATATCTCGATGTGCATAATGAAGTTGATGTTTTTGCCAAACCAGCTTTTGCTATCAGCACAAATTGCTTTATAAAGAAATGGCGTTTCATGTTTTGTTGCATGTCGTATATGTAAATTAATTTGTGATGCAAACATAAACGCAATATCTTAACGTCGGGTTAAAAAAAGAAATAAATAAATATAAAGTATAACTGCGCGTAATTCTGGGGAAGGTAATTTAAATTCGTCACACTTTCAATCAATTTTGTTTCAAATCAAATAAAAAATAACTTTACTGCCATAAAAACAGTATACATGCATTGGCTTGCGTCAATAGGCCTTTTAAACATCATACAAAACTAAAATATACAGTAATAACAATTACAGTGTAGCCTGATTACTTGTTATTTAAAAGGTAATTAGGCTACAATTTTTAATGAAATGTACTTTTAATACTGTCTGTTTAATCCTAAATCAATGTTTTAAGGTACGCTTTAGGGAATAATTAGAGTCAGATTTGGAGTTAAAATAATAAAGTTAGTTTAATTTTATTGGTTAATGTTTCCAGATATGTTAAGCTGTTCTACAAATCAATTAAAGCTGATGAGTAAAATTTTAAAAAGTAGAACAGAACTTCTAAATGATTTAAGTAGAAAATAACGTACACATTTTATTCACGTACGGTCCCGAAGTGCAATATACGAAATTTTAATGAGTGTTTCCTTTTTTTCAAAATAGTTTCATTCTTTCAGAACGTGCTCTCTTTCCTTTAGTGGATAAAAAATTCGCGTTCTTTTCCTGTTACTCTCTGACCAACCCTAATCAAAAATAGTTTGCCTAAATGTGTTACCGTTTGAAATTTTAGTTTGTGTTTTAACAAAAACAGTCTTTTTTTGTCTTTTTTAACCTTGTCTTTTTTAAGTCTTTTTTATTGCACAACAAGGCAAATTTGGCTCCAATATCAGAATGAATATCAGTGAATTCTTGTATTATCCTTACTTATAATTCTTTTAAAATCAGTTAATATCTTATCAGCCCAATTTCGTTTCTGGTAATGTTTCATTTTATTCTTCAAATTTCTCCTATGTGAACCTTTATGTTTAAACGGAAAGTCTCAGCCATATATTTGTAAAATAAGGTAGTTTTGCATATATAGAGTGATTCTTGATATAAATTGTAATTATCTTAGTAAAAAAGAAATTTTCATTTCGTACAACGAACTTCATTCGCAACGTTTCAAGACTTTATATATTTCTCAATACTGATTAAAACGTTGATACTGTCACATTAATGCGCACAATAGAATAGGAATATATCTGACAATATTACATCTAATAATTAAAACGTTGATACTGTCACATTAATGCGCAATAGAATAGGAATATATCTGACAATATTACATCTAATAATTAAAACGTTGATACTGTCACATTAATGCACAATATAATAGGAATATATCTGACAATATTACATCTAATAATTAAAACGTTGATACTGTCACATTAATGCACAATAGAATAGGAATATATCTGACAATATTACATCTAATAATTAAAACGTTGATACTGTCACATTAATGCACAATAGAATAGGAATATATCTGACAATATTACATCTAATAATTAAAACGTTGATACTGTCACATTAATGCACAATAGAATAGGAATATATCTGACAATATTACATCTAATAATTAAAACGTTGATACTGTCACATTAATGCACAATATAATAGGAATATATCTGACAATATTACATCTAATAATTAAAACGTTGATACTGTCACATTAATGCACAATAGAATAGGAATATATCTGACAATATTACATCTAATAATTAAAACGTTGATACTGTCACATTAATGCACAATAGAATAGGAATATATCTGACAATATTACATCTAATAATTAAAACGTTGATACTGTCACATTAATGCACAATAGAATAGGAATATATCTGACAATATTACATCTAATAATTAAAACGTTGATACTGTCACATTAATGCACAATAGAATAGGAATATATCTGACAATATTACATCTAATAATTAAAACGTTGATACTGTCACATTAATGCACAATAGAATAGGAATATATCTGACAATATTACATCTAATAATTAAAACGTTGATACTGTCACATTAATGCACAATATAATAGGAATATATCTGACAATATTACATCTAATAATTAAAACGTTGATACTGTCACATTAATGCACAATAGAATAGGAATATATCTGACAATATTACATCTAATAATTAAAACGTTGATACTGTCACATTAATGCACAATAGAATAGGAATATATCTGACAATATTACATCTAATAATTAAAACGTTGATACTGTCACATTAATGCACAATAGAATAGGAATATATCTGACAATATTACATCTAATAATTAAAACGTTGATACTGTCACATTAATGCACAATAGAATAGGAATATATCTGACAATATTACATCTAATAATTAAAACGTTGATACTGTCACATTAATGCACAATAGAATAGGAATATATCTGACAATATTACATCTAATAATTAAAACGTTGATACTGTCACATTAATGCACAATATAATAGGCATATATCTGACAATATTACATCTAATAATTAAAACGTTGATACTGTCACATTAATGCACAATAGAATAGGAATATATCTGACAATATTACATCTAATAATTAAAACGTTGATACTGTCATATTAATGCACAATATAATAGGAATATTTCTGACAATATTACATCTAATAATTAAAACGTTGATACTGTCACATTAATGCACAATATAATAGGAATATATCTGGCAATATTACATCTAATAATTAAAACGTTGATACTGTCACATTAATGCACAATAGAATAGGAATATATCTGACAATATTACATCTAATAATTAAAACGTTGATACTGTCACATTAATCCACAATATAATAGGAATATATCTGACAATATTACATCTAATAATTAAAACGTTGATACTGTCACATTAATGCACAATAGAATAGGAATATATCTGACAATATTACATCTAATAATTAAAACGTTGATACTGTCACATTAATGCACAATAGAATAGGAATATATCTGGCAATATTACATCTAATAATTCATTATCATTTTATCAGGACGTTTATGTAGAAAACCAAACAACGTAAAACAGTTTAGTATATTTTATACTCTTGTTTGACATTATACAAAATTCTAGTTGCAAACAGTTGATGATTGCCTATGTTGATTTCTAATATTGCATTATTACTTCCATTCACCATAGGTTTGTTATCAACCAGCTTTACATTATTGCCAACCTTCACACCTCATTGTCCACTTGTATCGTGGGTGTTAACGGGTCGGTGAAAGTTGAAAATTGGTTGGTAGTGATTGGAACACTACCAACCAAGGAAAAACCTTGACGACTATAGATTGTCCACACACACCATACAAACACATGGTTATAGTCTCAACAACCAACAACAGAGAAAAAAAAACACATGTTACGTTCTTATGGCCTGTAGTGATTGGCAGTTACCACTTAGGTGAATAAAGATTTACATATCATTCTAGAGAGAAATGTTTGGTATATTTATCCTTCAGGATTTAGAGGGGAAAAGGGGAAGGAACTGAAAACGTTGCTGGCCTTGTCCTGCACAAAAAGAACTGGTAAACTAACTACTCGACACATGTTTATACTAGACACCCATTCAACGCAATATCGGACGCGACCTCTGTCTCTTTCTTTTCTGTGCACACCCATGATAAAGATACTCTAAAAACTGTGAACATCCATAAAACCTACATTATTTTGAAACTTTTTTTTACCAAACCTCTTAAAGCACACCTATGTAATTTTTAGTACATTTAAGATTTAAATAAACGAATTTAGAATAGGAATCCAATTGTTAACTGGCGATGCATCGATAGTCTTTAAACAGGCCTTCCCACCCATCTACTTATCTGAAAGATCTTCTAACACATATTTCTAAAACTGTTTAAAATCCCCCCCCCCCAATCATCAATAAATGTATAACATTACAAAAACTAAACTTAACTCTAACTGTGTACACAATAAAGCTTAAATCTGGAAACGTGCTAGAAATAATAAAATTTTAGGTTTAATGAATTTATATTTTAATAAAACTGAGTGATATGCATGTTATTTTCTTACAAGCTAATTTATATACTGTATGTTGAATATAACCAGAGACTGGCACTAAAAAGTGAGCTCTGATAATCAAAATCAAACACTGAGCTGAAAAGTTTAACTAAATTTTGATAGGGACAAAGAAATTAACCTCATTGCATATCATTTTAACATAATAAAGAGTTCGTTTGGGAAACATTCAAAAATAAAAAAAAAATGATATTTTCACAGCAAAAACAATCAAACTTAGCATAATTAAGGTTCCACACAAAAACATACAACGTAAATGGAGAATAAAATTAAACTCGTTTCGCATTCTACAAAAGTCGTTCGGCAGGAGTACGTTGTTCGATTCAAATCACGTTCAAGTTGGAGATAAGCAACCAGAGCTTTACCGCTATCCAGTTAGAGATATTTATCGACTTGCATAAATCCGATGTTTCCCTAACTGGCCGGTTTAGTAGTAGCTACTATCTTTGGGGAGGAAGAAGAAGGGCGTTTTGTACCATTTATCTCACTTGTGCATTTATAATGGTCACGTCAAAGTTGGAGATAAGCAACCAGAGCTTTACCACAATCCAGTAAGAGATAAATATCGACTTGCATAAATCCGACGTTTCCTATCTGACCAGTTTAGTAGTAGCTGCTATCTCAGGGGAGGAAGAAGAAGCACGTTTTGTACAACTTATCTCATTTGTAGCTTTAAATGAGCTATGTAATACGTTTGTAATAAGGATTAAAGTTTGGGGCTGAATTGGCGTATTTTGTGAGATCAGAATCGATCAAAAAGTCGTAGGGATAATACATTGAAATACATTTAGATATAAAGTTGACAAAGTGTACGGTTTTAAGCTTATTTTAGACACTTTTACTGTTATTATTTTATTTTTTTTTTTTTTTTTTTTTTTTTTTTTTTTTTTTTTTTTTTAGTTAAACGTAAGCCAGTGACAAAGGGAAATTTAATGATTAAATTGCATCAAAAACAAAGAAATGCACGTTATTCTCCTCTCGTCATTCTGTGAATACAAAGCCTCCCCTTAAGTGTATGATAATGCCAGTTGTAATTAACAGCAACAATGCATACATCTGACACGTAAATGTTTCAAAAAATACTGTCCATACACCATAGAGAGGAAAGAAACAGAGGTCACTCCAGTAGTGCGCTAAATGTATCGAGTAAGTATGTCGAATATTCCTTCATGTGATGGCAAGGCCGGGAACTTGTCAGTCCCTCCCTTTATCCCCCCAATTCATCAAGGATAAACGTAGGCTAGCTATTAATTATTACAGTTGTATAAATATGTAATTTAGTTCTCCTCTGTTTCTTTTTCTCTGAGACGTAAACGTGAATAGCTAATAATAATACACCAAGTACTACAAATTTTAAGTATTGTGATTTTAAGTACTACAAATTTTAAAGGACACTAGATCAATTTAAACTGACCAAACTTATACAGGAAATATTGAGATTTTTTATTCAGCGCCAACATACCATGAAAAACCAACACTAAACAAATAAAAAGCTGATAAACAATTAATCCACTGTTAAAATTGAAATATGCGATTTTTCCTAATTTTTTTATATAACAGATATAATGAGTTGATTTTAGCACAAAAATTATGAAAAATGCTGATTCACTTAAGTGCAGGAACGTAAATCTAACCAACACTTCAAATGGGAGTGCTCATTACATTTAATACGATACACAGAAATTAAAATTAAATTTAAAAAATAAAATATTCTATAACAAATCATAATTTGTAAACCACTTATAAATACAATTTTAAAATATTAATTCCCTTTCCTACTGTAAAAACAAAAAAGTTGTTTCTTATCAGGGGATTTCTTATTTTTAGAACGTTTCCTGACTACCTCACCCCCGATACGACTCCTTCATCCCCCTACACCCTGTCTCGCGCCTCATCGACACAAGTTGGAACACTTGTCAGATTCTTCCGTTATCTCCAACCCCTCGTATCTCCACTTTAGTTAAATTATACCTTTCTTACGGCGGTTGTCAAAGTACTGGTTAAGTAAAGCTTCAGTTCTAAGCAAAGGTAAATATCTAGATTTTTTAGTTTTACAATTTTAGAATGTATTATAGAATTTTGAAAGTAAGGTAGAAAATGTATGAGATCCAAACCAGTTGTACAAATTAAAATTTACAGTTTTAATTTAAAATATTTACGTCTGAGAACGGTCAACGTGGTTATATCGAATAGTAAAATTATAGTAGTGACTTATTTTATTAATCTGTATTAAACATTGGTTGAGTGAAATTTCACTCGCCTGTAATTATAAATTTATTTGGAAAAAATAAATTATTCAGTTCATCAAACGTACAAGTAGTGAAGAGCTGTACTTAGTAGTATATGGATTTATTGTTAATAGTTGGGTATTTATTTTACACTATTCACTCTTGGGTCAGAATTAATAGTATCCCAAATAATATAAATTTTACATTAAATTCTAGATAACTCTGGTGTTTGGTCTTGGGAAACATTTATTTGATAAGATGTTTAAGATGTGTAATTTGGATACTGAATAAGGCCTTTCAGTATCAAAATTAATATTACTGGCGTAATTGAGCCATTTTATACTTTAAAGTTACAATGGAATAATAAAAAAATTTTAAAGAATTATTTTAATAATAAGATGAACTTTTTATTATTAACCTAACCGATGTAAATAAAAAATATTGTTTTGAAAACGTATTAAATGTAATGAATTAAAAGTTGCGTCTTGTAACATTCTGTGAAGTCGGGGAGTCACGAGAAGTCCTCTGAACTTCATGCCACTGTGATATTGAAGGCGCTAATTTCCATGGAAACAGCACAAGTCATGTAGTGTAACTGTCGTAATTACTAATTATGACAGTTACACTACATGACTTGTGCTGTTTGAATGGACATCAGCGCCTTCAATATCACAGTGGCATGAAGTTCAGAGGAGTTTTCGTGACTCGCCGACAGTAATTGCACAAGGAATGCAAGCAACACCATCGCTGGCAGAAACACAATGTACGCTATGCTGAACTGACCACACCGGCACTATCACTGAGATAAATAACACGTTACATACTCAATAACATAAACCCTACTCTACAATTACAACACGAGTGAACAGAATATTTAGGGATTATTTAAAATTGCGTGGGAACTGTCATTTCACTATGTAATTTATGCTGTATGACTTACGTCATACATCTGGGAATTACGTGGTAAAAGATAACTTTTGCCAGCTACCTAGTGTCTCACTGGTGTTACACGACACGTGTCTACTCTACAGTGGAGTTTATATGTGGAGAAGCGGGTGACAATGGCATCCATGCCTGGTGCATGCGTCGAGCCGCTTCTTCACAGATAATTTTGACTGTACGTCACTAACAGTAGAATCTTACTTTACAATGCCTCTCGAACAAATCATCATTATAGTTTTCTAGTACCATTGGATCTTCTTATCACACAGTTCTCTACAACTTGGGGTGTACAAATCACTAACGGAAACACTGTGCACACACAGTAGGCCTACAACTATAGTAGACATGGCCCTACACACAGCTTACCGTCAGTGGGCTACAACATGCTGTTATATTTCTAATAACTTAAATATTTTTAGATCAATGTCAAGTTTTTTTCTGTTAATCTTTTGTGTGCGATAGTTATTTATTGTTATATTGTTTTTGATTGCTTTCTTTTTGTTTTTATTCATTTATTTATTATTATTATTTTAGTTTATTTTATCTGTATACTCGTTGATCACTTTATTTGTTGTATATACAATATTTTTCATTATTATTGTTGTTGTTATTGATTAATTTCTTACACAGATTTCTACAACTTGGGGTGTACAAATCACTAACGGAAACACTGTGCACAGTAGGCCTACTACTATAGTAGACATGGCCCTACACACAGCTTACCGTCAGTGGGCTACAACATGCTGTTATATTTCAAATAACTAAAATATTTTTAGATCAATCTCAAGTTTTTTCTGTTAATCTTTTGTGTGCGATAGTTATTTATTGTTATATTGTTGATTGTTTTCTTTTTGTTTTTATTCATTTATTTATTATTATTATTTTAGTTTATTTTATCTGTATACTCGTTGATCACTTTATTATTTGTTGTATATACAATATTTTTTTATTATTGTTGTTGTTGTTATTGATTAATTTGCTATTTATTGTATGTACAATATTTATTTATTGTTGTTATTTTTCTCTAAAAAGCATGGCACTAACTTGTTTATTAATTGTTAGTTTTATATAGTTATAAATTTATACTGAAATACTAGTTCCCCCCCCCCTCTCTCTCTCTCTCTCTCTCTCTCTCTCTCTCTCTTTTCTTTATATATATTGTTTATTCATCATGCCAACTTTTTTCATATTACCTAACCCTATTACTTAATAATGTCATTTTAATGTACTTAAATATTGTTATTTCTTAATATATGGCGTTGGTTGTGTTGTTTTTTTCAACTTCGGATTGTTATTATTATTGTTGCTATGTATTGTTATTTTCTGTTCTGCACCGTTGAAATAAATAAATAAACACTGTACGGTTATTACCGGTCCATTCCAAAGGACTATAACCTGATATTATGAGTTTCTCGATTTAAAACCTTCAAGAATTACGTTTAAAATACTACGTTTTTGAAAAACAATTTATGGTCTATCATAATAGCTCTCCGCCTATCGGATGACACTGTGTTGTCATACAATGCCGTAGTTGTTATACGCCTTGTTATATTTTGGCCACCTTACATCATGGATAAATGATTAATTTACAAATCCAACAACCATAAATCGAGTCTTACATAATTTATCGAAGAGGACAACCTATTTTTTTTAAATTGATAGTTACGCTGCAGTTAATCATCTTTTTATCTCTAAATCTAAAATTAAACGGCACTTTAACCAGAGGTCACCCCGATTTGTTTTGAAACCGGTGTTTATTGTCAGTAATGACTAAGCGGTGACAATCAGAGGCCGATAACAGCTGATAATCATTGATATCAGGACCTCTGACCAGCAGGCCAATGATTGGTCGGTCCGTCGTGATTGGTCGACAGCTCTCACTCGTCCCCCGGCTGCATGATAACCTTATCACTTCAGAGATGTTATTACTCTCTGTTTGTATCTTATCGATCTGAACAAAGTCCGAAAGTTAAAGGTTCTTGTAAATAAGTGCATCTGTTAAGATCGAGAGAACGTTTACTTGGGGCGTAGAAACAGATTATGTAAAGTCTTGGGACGAAGTCGGGGATCAATTTTCAAAGATGGATTTTTTTTTTAAATCCAATGTTTAAAGTGGGACAGTATTGATTAACAATTACTATAAAAATATTAAGTAAGTTCGAAACAGTTAAAATGTTAAGCCTGGTAAAAATATTACAAAATAATAATTAAAATTATACGTAATCTATTGATTATCTTTCACCTCTGATTTTTCAAATCACACAGTATTATCTTCTTACGAAAATATTCGTTATAGTTCGCATCCTGACGTAGACAATCTTTCAACGTCACAGTTCTCCAGAACGCGTATAAAATACCTGTAGGATGAGATATGAAGATATGACATAACCTAACATTTGTTACAGATACGCATGACAATTAATCATGCGTTGTTAAAAACAGCTGTTGAAATCTGTTTTGGAAACAGTTTTTTTTTTTTAATTTTTGTAAGATTCAATATATAATCGTTGAGTATTAAGATGCATTGTAAATGACCATATAATAATTACAACTGAATGATTATATTGAATACAAAGTAAAGTGTTACCAACTTAAAAGTTTAAACAAAACTGTAAATATGTGCCATTACAAGCAAGACCTTTTAAATGCAAGCGGTAAACATGTGTTAGCTTATGACTACACGATTATGACAGTCTATGATGTTATATCATTATGCCAAATAAGGTTGATTAATTGATTTATGAAAAATCGTGTTTTGGAAGTCCATAATTACTTTTCAGAAAGTCCTCCACAAGAATGATTGAGTTCCTGTTTAAATTGATTGTCTATTTTCAGAAGAAAAAAACAACTTAATTAGTTGAGAACTATGAATAAATTTTTATAAAATATTGATTACTCCAACACGCACAGTAAATGTCACCAGGACAAATAGATAAGCAGCTAGTAACTGTACAAGCAGACTGACAGTAACAGGGTCGCCCAGAGTGGGTGTGTGCTCGGCTGTTCTATTTACTACAAGTGGCGCGGTACAAGATGGTCGGCACAGGCTATGCAAATGTTGACAACTTGTTCTACATACCACCGGCTAGTTTATTCGTTTGTAATTAAATATCGTACACGAGCGAAACCGAGCGGAGTGTATCCGGGATCTGCACGCTGCGGCCGCGCGCGTGAACTCCGGCCTGTGATTTGTTGATGCTATCACCTGTAATAACACATATGTTATCACCACTCTTCTCACCTCTAATAGGAAACCATAAATAGCTTGTTAACACGATCAGCTGTTTCAACTTTCCACTCCGGTCAGCTGTTGAACCAACATAACCTCTAATCAGGTAAACATAACCTAACTGATCGGTTTTTGGAGGGAAAGTGTGGGTGATATATGACATTAACTACGTCACCTGGGGCTGTGGGTGAGCAAACGTGTTCCCACGCTTGTAGACCGTTTGGCCCACGCTTATCTGGGATTGATATCTCCTCAGCGATCCTGGCGATAATGGAAGAATTATAGGCTTCACCGCGTTGTTGAGTGATTAGGAAACGACTCGTTTCCTTCAGTTGCCAATTGGAGAAGGCGCCTTTCTCGCCGTATTTGTCGCTTTAGGTGTAAAAGAAAGAATGCACTCTTTATTTTGGGGATCCTCAATTACACAACATATTGTTGACTCAACGACCTTTCAGGAAAATTAGGATTCATTATTCATCTCTAAGACGCCGATCGTAGAGATATGGGCGAATATGAGGCATTAATGAGTGTGATGAGTGCAGATGAACGAGTGTAGTCATTGTTACTATCTGAGTTCGACTTATCTCAGAAAGGACTATTTATTAATAGCCCAATAGCCAGAGCAACTATGGGACCTACAGCTTTACGTGGAATCCGAACCACGTAGTGTTTTGTAGAATTGAATTATTGTATTGTAGATTAGAATTGTATATTAGAAATAAGAATTGTAGGATTAGAATTGAACCAAACTAAAACTCTAATATATGGAAATGGTCGTTGTATCAACAAACTGTTGTGTAATTGAACCAAACTAACACTCGAATATATGGAGAGGGTCGTTGTATCAACAAACTGTTGAGTAATTGAACCAAACTAACACTCGAATATACGGAGAAGGTCGTTGTATCAACAAACTGTTGTGTAATTGAACCAAACTAACACTCGAATATATGGAGAGGGTCGTTGTATCAACAAACTGTTGAGTAATTGAACCAAACTAACACTCGAATATACGGAGAAGGTCGTTGTATCAACAAACTGTTGTGTAATTGAACCAAACTAAAACTCGAATATATGGAGAGGGTCGTTGTATCAACAAACTGTTGAGTAATTGAACCAAACTAACACTCGAATATACGGAGAAGGTCGTTGTATCAACAAACTGTTGTGTAATTGAACCAAACTAAAACTTGAATATACGTAGAGGGTCGTTGGATCAACAAACTGTTGTGGAATTGAACCAAACTAACACTTGAATATACGGAGAGGGTCGTTGTATCAACAACTTGTTCTGTGATTGGACTGGACGCTTTATTTTACCTAATGTAGAACATGTCATATAAACATAAATTAAAAATTCTAGGCATTTGGGAAGATAAAAAGCAAATAAATACGCTTTTATCAAGACAAATTAAAGTAGCGGTTTCGCAAACTGCCACGTCACTGCTGGAAAGTCGCATGCTTTACAGTAGCTACACCATCAGCGGCCTAGAACACGCCGTTCTATTTCAACTGTACCGTTCAAGTTTATTATTATAATGAGTTACAGTGAGCACTATGATTATTTAAGATCCAATATAGTGGATTATAAGTTAAAATATTACGCGTTTTTAAATTTATTTAACTGTTAAGATTTACATTTAACGCTTCACATATTTAACACTGACAAATTATACTTAATTTATTACAAAACCAACTTTTAATCTACTCTAGTAGTAAAGTTGTTCTTAACACTTGAAATGCTGCGTTACGATCATTATTATAGACCGAATCATTGAAATAGAAATACATGTGTTCTCTGCTATTTCGTGAAGTGAACCGCCCCTCCCCCCTAATCACAGTAGAAAATTATCGCTCACAAAATATAAAACAAACATTGATATTTCATTGCCTAACGCCATACTGTCACTACTTCAACAAAAACTCTTTTAACTGTTTTTAACTACAGATTGTTAACCATTCACAAGGCCATTTTTAATACATATTATGAAAAAAGCTTTATTCTAAAATCCATCTTTTGTCTTCAATATTCACAGAGTGGACTTCTTACGTGCGTATTTAAATGAAAACAAATCTGGTCGATCAATTGAAAAAAGTTAAAAAGAAAAGTAATTTAACATTGAAAATTACTTATTGTTTTTCTGCGATATTGCTTCTCATTATGTTTAATCCTCCTTCTAAATGACTACCGTCTTGTTAACATTCCTGAAGGGATAAGAACTTGCATTATTTATTAATTAATTATTTACTTAGTCAGGTTTCTTAAAATAAACATATAATTGAGCTTTTTTTTACTTATTACGTATTGGAAAAACCTTGTTCATGGGATGTAATCATTTATAGTACAAAATTTGATTTTAAAATCTCTAAATTTACTCATAAGCAGCTTTTTAATATGTGACTTAAGCTTGTTTTAGCATTTTAACAAGAACGTCCCCATTATAAGAAGCCAACGACATTTCTATGTGCAAAATATTTATTTAATTTAATGTGAATGAACGTCCCAAGTAAATTTGTTTACTCTAAAATATAGTTTGGATGTTATTCATCCAACCCTCAATCCAAACGTCTACCTAGTACCGTTAAATGAATACACTTGATGATACATCATGTTTTAAAATATGGAAAATACTAATATTTTTTACCAATAATAAACAATTCTAATTAGTACACAGTACCAGAAAGCGTGGTCTTAAATATAAACAAATTAACAGGGATATGGTGCAAAAGGGAAACTCAAGATGTGATATAAACAAAATTTGCTAAATGTTAAGGGCTGAAATATAAATGAGAGGTTCTCATGTATTTCCAAAACACTACTTTTTACCGGTACACGACAAAATAGAAGCTCACAAATCTGAAGTACAAGAGACAACGTATTCTACATCCGACGACGCATTGAGAAACGGAGCGACACCTCTCTGTAAACTGTAACTAACGGAAGGCAATTAATTTACAGAGAGCCAAGGGCGTGTATAGGTGGCGGGGAATATAAATAGGGGCGGCACATCTCCTTGACCGATAAGACGCCTGGGCCAGTCTGATAAGACCTGGGTTGTCATGACAACGGCCTGCCATTATACATGCTGTACGACGAAGCTGAGTGAAATCTAGATTCTGTGATTCCCCGATAAACGGCTCAGCGCAGCCAATATCAAAAGGACCCCCCTCCCCCATGTTTGGTAGATTGGAAGTTCTATCTGGCTGTAATGCTCATTTTACCAGTATTAAGAGACTAGGATCTTCACCAATTGTGAATAATGTACGTTAATATAATAAAAATTACTAAATATTTTTAAAATAATTTTTTGATCATTTTACGTGTTGGTGTAAAAACAAACAAGTGAACTTCACGGAGGGTGTACTCATATACACACAAATGTAATATGAGTACACATTTGTGTTTTTAATTAACTTATTTTTTTAAACTAGTAAAGATGTTACTTAAAGCTAAAGAAAGTTAGTAAAATATTATACTGTAGGAAAATAAAACATTGTGAATGAAATGTCCTTCTCTTTACAAAATAACCTAACATATATTGTATTTTACACATCAAGATAGGACGCATATGCAAGAAGATTACCTTTCGTTTACAAACTGATAAGTAATGTCCTACTCTTTACAACTTACATGCTGTTCTTGTTAAACCTTTTCCAACAATAATAAATGCAAATCATAATCGAAATGCGTTTCAATATTAAAAAGAAACATTTTAGCTGATAATACATTATTAAGGCTTAATTTTAAAGGCCTAAACTAAAGTGATCCATTTTCAATCACATTATTACAAAAAATATCTACGAAAGTGTGTCTAATGTAAAAATTACATAAATGAAAGCTTCGTGCGTCAACAAAAAGCATATATACAACAATTTAACAAAAATAACCAGGCTGAATTTCTAAGGATAACCAGCGGAAAATACCACTTGTGGAAATGCATCAGTAATAGACAGTCAAAAATCAGCCAACAATTTTGTATTCATTGTTGCAGAAATTCAAGATTCCAATAAATTTTATTAGTTGTAATGTTAGAATACAAATGTGTTTAATAAACATGGTTTTCATGTCGATGAGAAGTTGGTAATACTAATAATTTATATAAATAGTAAACTAGAATTAAAAATATATATATTTTAATTCATACAGAAACAGTTGCACTGATACAAGGGACATTTGATCAACTTAACATTTTTTTAAACTTGTGATTTGACAACCAACCGAAATTAAGAGTAAAAATAAACCTTAATTGTTGTAAATACAAAAAGTATTAATATTACAAAATGCCAATATTGACTGATCATAATTCAAGTTGCATTAAAGAAATACAACTGTACATAGGCCTACACAATGTACATATAACCGACAGTAAACGATTAAGATATTAACGTTCCACCGTTGGCTTGGCAGTTTGGAGAGAGGGAATATCAAAACATGATTATGAATAAATATAATGATGTACTGAATTACAATTCATGTTTCTTTGTTTTTCAAGGGTCTGTAAAGTAAAAACAGATCGTAAAAAATACGCCTTACAAGTATTGACATAAAAGCTACTTAAGTTGGAAACGATGTCTCTGGTGGAAGGAAGTCGGAGTTATTATATGAATTCTGTGGATAAAGAATAACGGTTCAGAAAGATAACAAAAAAGAATAAACAATATTTCTCAGATTATCCATTTAGATATACGGGCTTTTAAATTTGAGAATATCTCCCATATCTGGGACCGATAGCTCAGCCAAAGTGGTCGGTAAATCGACCCCAGCTTACTTACCGACACTGCTCCAGTCATTAGGTATATAAATTCCCGTGAGATAAAGCCAAGGAGACGTTATGTCTGGTGTTAATTGTAAACCGATGGCGAGCAATGGACTGTGAGAAATGGGAATGGAAATCGGCGAGGCCGACTGAAATGTGGCCGCTGATAGCGGCCGAAATGCGCAGCGCTGATACCGGGATCAGCTCATTTAAGGCTCATCTTCAGCCACTCCATTACACCTGAGCGACCGAAATATACTAATGCCCAGACTCATCTGCAATTTGTAAAAATCGAGTTTAGTATCTGGTGGAGTTAAAACTGTCTAAGTTTTACAAAGAAATATGGATATGACAAAAACATAACATGACATAAACATGGCTAGGCAATAATTTAACTATTTTCACACCACGATTGGTCAATGACAACACATAATATGAATTCGCTAGTGAAAATATTTTACGTCAAAATCGTATGTGCATAAATCACTTTTAACTAACACGATCGATTTCAAATATAATTTGTCAGATCGATAAATAGTTCCTTTTCATTTATCCTTTGTTCGATAGCGTTTTGTGTTCTAAAAACTGGACAGTTGAATAAAACTTGTTAGCCAAAATTATAGTAAAACAAGTTTAAATCAATTGCGCAGTTTAATAAAACACAATAACAAATAATAACAATCGAAATAAAAAACAAATAATAACGAAATAATTATATATGTAACAAAATATATTTCTTAGAGTCTTATATATGTAAGACGAATATGATGATTACAGTGTGTAGGATGAGTGAATGACCTGTGTAGTCTTGTTACAAACTAAATTCAACTGTTCCTCAGAAAGAGCCATATTAAATTAATAGCCCAATAGCCAGAGCAACTAAAAGACCTAAAGCTTTACGTGGAATCCGAAACACGTGGCGTTGGTCTGACTATCAGCTAATTGACAAGCCTGACACTCAGTTCTCTTCTCTACACAACATTTGAACTTTGACTACCACCCAACATGGAAACCCCAGATTCTCTAGTAGTGTCCACGTCGGAAACCATTGAGCGGACGGTATGAAGAGGACCGACAATAAAACAATCGCCTACAATCTCCACAACACTTTGTCCCCAAGTAGCTGGGTTACAGCACTGCGCCACCAGAGCCGACTAGTGTGTATACAGTAATATACAATATTACTGTATATATGCTTTACAGCGTGTAATTTCACACATAAGATTTCGAGCGATTCTGCGAGAAGATATAAAGACATGTGAGTGGTTAAAATACGAATTCAATCGAAAACTTACCATAACATTTATGCATTTTAAAATTAATATCTACGCTTCACCACAGCGCTGAATTAACACAACAGATGATATATCTGCGATTACGTTGGAAACCATGGAGTTGATGAAAACGATGACAAGTTTATAGCACTATAAAATAAATCCCCCCCACAAGTATAGAATAAATAAAGAGATTAATACAAATTAGAACACAAATTCCCAGTTTAAAAGAAACCAAACAAGCAACAAACACACCAAAACAGACATTCTCTCCGAAAATTAATGAAAATAATACAAACATTGATACAAAACAAACTTTTAGCAATATTGACGAAATTAGAACAACTAATCCCTCTAACACGTAACCTTTAAATTTCAACCTAACCCTAACATTGAAAATGTATGACATATTAAAGTATCTCACGTACGAACAGACCAAAGAAAAAAAAATGTTCACCGAAAATTGTACCTAGCCTATTCTAGTTTTTTTTTTTTTTTTTTTTTTTTTAGAGGAACAGAATCGCATAGCCAAAGGTTACCAACATACAGTGAGAAAGGACCGTTTCGGATTCTCTTGTGTACGAAGGTGAATTTACTATTTCTAATCAAAGTACACTCTTGTTTTGTCAATATATCAGGCTCTATGAACTAGCTTAACACACATTTAAGTAATGTCGTATGTATTCAGAATAATTTTAAAATAGACAAACTAAAACATAAGCAATAACAAAATTAATTCAATTTCAATAGTAATTTTAATTAGAGTAAATTTTACTAAAAGTTTACGTTCCAAATGTTGTTGAAGTCACGTGTTTTTCCCGCATCCCCTACGATAATTCAGAAAGCAGGTAAAGATACCAAGGTGTTAAGCCTAAGAAGACGACGGCGGGCTGAAATATGTGCTGGTATCTCTCAGCCAGTCGATCGCATTTCCTTCCTGCCGATACCTGGGTCGCTAATAGGTCCTACCCTGCCTCCAGACGATGATATATTGCCAGTTTTATCTGCCGGGGTACCGGATCACCCGGGGTTGTAATGAAAGTAATGATGGTACATTACGCCGCGAGTGGTTCCTGCGGGTGGCAGTCAGTAGGCAACCCGCCACATGTCTCTATCAGGCGTTATTTATGCACCCGATTGTATGTGAAAATAATATTTAGAAAAGAATGAAAGAAAGTTAAAAGTAAGTGAGTAGCTCATACAAACAAGGATTGATATATTATCACTACGACTAAATATATTTAAATTTTACGTTGAGATTTTTTAGCATAAAATATATAAAATATAAATAAATAATAGGCTATTTTGTATTAAGGGTGTTCGTACGGGCACCCAGTTTAGTGCTCTAAGGAATTTAGTTCTAGATTTTATCGCAACTGCCGCTAAGTGTAGTAAAGATCCTGCTCACTAACAAACAAGCAAAAATTTCCCTCCCCTACCTCCCCCCTAATAGTCCCCCGCCTGCCCCGTCCCGCAAATTCCACAGAATGACATAACCCTCATTTATAGTAAAAACTGTATCAATGAATTTTCTATACATTACTAATCTTCTTTTTTAGTTAAAGATGATTGTACAAATTTCAACTCAAAATTTGAACAAATATCATTTATAGAAAAATAATTGGTGACAATTTAAATATGATATTTTTTTTAGATTTTCTACATATACTAGGTTGGTTAGTACCATTTATCCGCTATATTCTTAAAATGTTAATAAATGATCACACGGTTTGTTCATGAGTTATGCACCAAAAAGGCCAAATTAGTCACTCTGAGCAGCTAAATCTCAATAATTTTTTAGAATGTTTTCCCGTAATACATTTATTACTTACATGGATATTAACAATGTGATTTTAAAAAATTCAAAAATAATTTTCGATCGAACACCCGTAAAATATTGTCTAGTCTCCAATATTACCTGTTTTAATTGTTTAGGTTTTATTTTATTAAAGGTAACAACAACGGATCCAACACGATTTCTGTTGTATTATGTCGTCTTTTATACTAAAATCCTAAACAATTAAACATTTTATTTACTGTATTAAAATTTTGCAAATAGTAAATTCAAGCTGATAAATTTAACTATAGAAACAAAAAGACTCCCGTGAAGCCGATTTTCCTGTTCTAAAAATGAGTTCTTGTACTATTTTCACAGGTGCTCCAACAGTATCCTTCTAATAACATATCTAATAGTAAGGAAACAGCCGCACGAGCGCTTATTTGTTCCCAGTCACCGTTAGATAGCAGCAAAGACGCTCGAATATAGCAGATGCATTGCTTTGATATGTGTGTATTTTTTTTCTTGGGGACCAATTTGAGGATTATTATGATCACGTAAATATTTCCAAAAAGAAGAACTTTATAAGATTTTAAAACAATTATAAAAACTTTATAAAATAATAACCATGTTAAAGAGATGTACTGATAAAACAAGTATCGTCAATTCTAAAATCTCTCAAGTATCAATTAATTTATAACAAGAAGTAGCTTACAGTCCAATTATTTTGAATTCAAATAGTAATTTTGAATTCATTTTGCGGTTTAAACTTAAATTCAACATGGACAGCCAATTTATATGTCTCTTAAAAACATGACCTATATATTTTTTGGAATAAACAATAAAAATTTCAGGGTTCGATTCCCATCTGAAATAGCATTAGTAACAATTTCACTACTTGAACAAAAATTTAAAAATCGTTTTACTTTTTTGGTAAATTTAATATAGCAAAGTAAAGACGTACGTTTGCATCAGTAATGAGGGCTGTCAATGTACTATGAGGCTATTGGTTTTATGAGTAATTTTTTGGATGTATAAAAGCAGTCACATTCCAGAAGCAACATTTTAAAAATACCTCAGAATAAGAAAAATAATAAATTTAAAAATAATCAGAGAATATTAAAACAGAACGCATCAATCCTTCCACATTTCTCATTATAATTACCACAATTCTTACTTGCTATTAATTAGTATATATCACATAAAATATTAATCTAGTCCAGTTCCCATTAAATTAAATACCATATGATACTAACTACTCCACCACTACATAAAACTAATAACTAATTACCTGATTAATTAAGAAGCTAATTGCAACAAGAGATACTGAACGAGGTACCTGAAAAATAAAACCAATAATTAATATCATACAAACAATAAACGAGCAACCTAAAAACACAAAAAAAGTCGTAAAAGCACCACTAATGGAGGATTCTGTGACAACAATTAAAATAATAACTTATTCCCAGGTTTCTTGTAATAATGATGATGATAGTAATTAAAATGTTTTCAATAAATTTAATCCAATATTGAACAAGATAAATTCTAAAAGTTGAAACAAAAAATACTAAGTACTACAGTTTTAAGCGAAATTCATGAAATATGTAATATGAGTTTGAAAAAACATTTTAAAGGAATCATAATCGATAAATAAAAATCAAAGAAAACCCTAATTCCAAGTAGGCAATATTCACAAGCACACAAATTGCGTTTAGGTCCTTACAGGCGCTGATTCCACACCTGCAGGCAACTGTCGAATAGAAAAAAACATCATAAGTAATGTATTTTTATTTCTAAATAACTACAATAATATAAGTCGTTACTTCTAATTTTATATGAATAAATATTAATATAATAAAAGTACATAAACACTTCACAGCCCCTTGTTAACTTGATTTTCGACTACTTGAGCGTTGCTAAATAAGTGTATTTCTTTACAAACATGCATAGAATTAATATTTAATCGAAAATAATTATGACATATTTAACATAACCGATTAAAAAATCGGTTTAGAAGATTGCTTCAACATAATTGGCGTAATGCACAGAGATGTGCTAAACTTCTCTGTTCGATCCCAGAGTCAATACATTTTGAGAAGGATCAGCTGATAATCACCGGCTGTTCATTTGTCATTGGGCTATTAATTAATGACACTTTCTAAGGAATAGTCGGCCTTAGTTTGTAACAATGACTGCATTCGCTCATCTACACTCATCACACTCATTCGAAATCCATATTCGCCCATATCTTGACGATCGACGTCTTACGAATAAATAAATAAATAGATAGAAACAGAGGTTGCTCTCAAATGGACACAACGAACTCCTCGATGGCAGTTATCAGTAGTTTACTACGTTCATCCTTGTGTATTTGGGTATGATAAAGGAGGGACTGACAAGGTGCTGGCTCTGTCATCGCATGGCAACCTGGATACATAACTTGACACACATTTAGTGCACTATTGGACGCAACCTCTGTTTACTTCTTTTCTGTGCATACTGTCAATTATAATTTTCCCAATTTTGTAAAAAATACATAGTTAAATTTTAACAAATTAGCAGTATTTAGTTTATGTAATGCGCCCGATTTTCATGATTTAGCATAAATGTATTTTACATCAAATTCATGTTAAATGTATACTTGTACTGCTTATACCTGCAGATCTAGAGCTACAAAACGTATCTACATACCCGATAAGTAGCCGACAAGGATGAGAGGCGGGATTGACAGTCTGGACGGCGAGCTGCATGTAAACAGCGTCCTTACATGGGAATTCACGTTGGTTTAGTGAAGGCCATAATTTGATGGAAATGCCCAGGTCTGTCCATAGATAGTGGCTGACGATCGGGGTCACCATCTGCATGGCCTATCTCAGACTGCACAACGTTCTCTCTCCCACAGCAAACTCCGCAATAAGCAACCATCATGTCGATACTGTTTTCGGTATCTACCGATTTGGAGATTGATTTATTGTCTCTATGTTCGACGAATCTTGACCTAAGGAACGGTAACCCTAAACAAGAAGGGTAAGTGAAGATTCGTAAATAGGGACAATGATACATCGTTACATAGGAAATATCGATGAACATGTTTCGATATATCGATATATAATTATCGATATTTTCTTTCGATAACATCGGCCATATCGATATTTTGGTTCGATATATCATATCACTTAATAGTAACATTATTCTCTCTCCTCAAAATCATCACGATTCGAAGAAAAAAAACAACTCAATCAAATTGCATCTTATGCTTAAAAACATGCATTGAAATAATAAAATAAACTTATTTGGTTTTTTTTACTTGAGATTAATGTACTAAGATGTAATTTATTGTAGACCAATGACTGGAACGGATGAATTGTGTGTGGATTGGCAATGCTGTCTCTACATTATTCTTTTATAATTAACATAATAATTAAAGGTATAATTGTTTTTATTCTGGATTTTTTTCATTCAACCCCACAGATCACATCTTTTTTCGTGTAGATAAATACATTCAATCTTTACATTCAGTAGGCTATTCTAAATAGTGACAGCCTATGAGTGTTTTTTCCATGAGATAAGAGTTTTGGTTTCATCGATATTTGGTTTGCGATATATCGATAATTCGATATATCGATTTCGTTTGTATATATTTGACATCCCTATTCGTGAAGCCTTAATTTAACGATCTAAATTCCCATATTGTCATAGTAAAAGAAAAATATTTTAAAATATTCGAACTGAACAATACGAAATAATGTGAATACATTAGGATAATCTCCGTCAACAGTATTCGTTGTGTAGAATTTATTAATTACAAATACATACTAAATGGACTATACACCGAAATAAATTAAGTACTGTATGAATACGTCAAAATGATAACATGAGGTATAAGTAACATTATATTATAATAATGTGAAGACGTTTTTTCACGCAACTCCACCCTTATTTATTGACCAATTTAAACGGTTCAGGTGTCAAAAGATTTACCTCTGTTCGTAGTTGTGCAATAAGGTCTTAATTATATTAAGATATATTAATTATATTAATATAATTAATATTAATATAATTAATTATATTAAGATATATAAATAATCTTAAATATATTCGCCCTGAAGGGCATGCATGGGAAACCCTCCAAGTACGTTTTTCGGTCATAAGAATAACATGGAGAGAGATTTAAAGAATCGAAAAGTAACAGCTGTTCAAATGTTCTAAAACAATAGGTAGGTTGGGACCATAATAATTTGTCAACTGTCAGGAGTAAACGATATGTGTAGAATTTAAAAGAATTTACAAAAACGTTGAGTAACTAATTGAGAAGGAGTGATGAGAGAGAGCGAGAATTGCCAAAACGAACTCTTTGCGTAGAAAATTCGAAGATAGAACTCGTTAACGGTTCGTTGTTTAGGGCCTATATATATATATTTATAACGAGAGAAGATTAAAGTTACTATTTTTGTAGAACACGAGAGTTTCAAGTGGACACTATTTGTGGAATATACTGTAATTGAATATGGGAAATGTACTTCTGAAGTGGTTTAGATAAGATATCGTCAGTAACATGGGAGACTAAGAGAGGCGTAGTATTTAAGTGGGGTGGGGGAGGCCCTCAGGAAGTATGTCGATGTACACCAGGTATCTTAAAGTAGACATCGCAATTCAAACTTCTGACAAAACTACAGTGTAAATTGATGAGATTGAAAGGGACTAAAAGAGGCATCGACAGACTCCAAACCTACATATATTATGGCGACGTATATTTGAAGTGCAGTACTAACTTGTGTTGCTCCACGGAGAAGAAAGAAACAGAGGTTGCTTATGGCTGCCGCGAACGCCTCATAAGCAGTTATAAACAGATTACAACTAATGTACATCTTCATACATTTGCATTAATAATTAGTAAGTTTATACTTTAGCGTTTGGGGAAATAAAGGGAGGGACTAAAAAAGTGCTGGTACCGCCATCTGAAGTAACTACTCGACACACATTCAGCACACTATTGGATGCGAACTCTATTTCTTTCTTTTCTGTGGTTGCTCTTCATCACTCGTCGCCAACGTACCAAGTATCCGTCCTGGCCCTGCCCCCCTGACATCCTCTACGACGGTGTTTACTCCAGTCAGTAGTCCGTGTAATGGTGGGCGGAACTCGTCTTCACTTACATACAGTCCCACTGCCGCAGATCGCAGTTTAATTCTTCCCTCAGTATTGAACCTTTCCCATCCCTAACTAGGGATATTTTCAGTTTTAAATCCATACAAAGTACAATTAATTTAAGTAAATGTAAAGCAATATATGCCTTTTATAAGGTTATTGTTGAACAAGGAAACCTTATGAAAATCACGCTACTGTCTAAGCAAACATTATGTGTACCCGAGTTTGAAGGTTGTTACAAAGAAACTAAGTGACCTAAGAAACAAACAGTCACACCTTTGTTTTCCTCGTTTAATTATACGTAAGGACTCATGCATGTTTAATTTTACTAGCCTATAAGTTTTAATAATTTTTATCCCAGTTGAAACAACAAAAGTATCTGAATTTTACAGTTTCCACTGTGCAGCAACTTTACATTTGTATTGCTCAAAAACACGTTAATGTATCGTACAAAGTAAAGAATTGTTTGTTGACAAGGTTGCCAGGAGGCTAGAGCTAACTGTTGTTGTTTCCTTGAAAATAAATGAATAAAACTTATTTAATGCACAGATAAAAAGAAACAGAAGTCGCTTTCTTATGCCGCAGTCTCATAGGTAGTTAGTTATTACTAGATTACAACCAATGTAAATCTGAAGTAATAATACTACAGTTATCCTTGAGTATTTGGGGGAATAAGGAAGGAGCTGACAAGGTGCTGGTCCTCTCAATGGACAACCTGGCAAAATGGAGAACTAACTACTCGACTCACTTTTAGCGCACTATTGTATGCGACCTCTGTTAACTTCTTCTCTCTGTTGAATGTTAATTTAACATTGCATATTTATTTTAAATTTCTTTTTATGTATGATTATTATGATATAGATTTATTTGTAAGAATATTCTCAATATTTAACTGTAAATTGTAATGCATTTCGTTAGGTGAAGGAGATGACTATATAGTCCTTCCTTTGCTACAAGTAAAACGTCTTTTATTTCATTATGTTTTACGTCGTTGGTTACTTTAAAAACGGAATATTTAAGTCCACCTGAAACTGGGACGTATTTCGAATCATAAATACCACCTTGTGTAACTTTTAGTTCGAAAACAAGATACGAACATAGATAAGCAAGCACGAAGGAACCTCCATAACGAAATGACATGCATTATATTCCATGCATCAGCGTGGATTACTCGGAAAATTTTTATTATTTACTCTCTGAACATCACTTATACTTTTTCAAGCATTTAATTGTTACAAGGACTAATCAATAATCCATTTTTAGGACTGTCAAAATCCCACTCTCGATTAAAGCGTTATGACTCCTTGAAGCGATGTTGAACAAAACACGTGTTTGGCAATACGGAGAAGATGCCACCGGCTGTTATCATTTTTTTCTGATGAGGGAAGAAAAGAGGAAGTAAGAAGATTAGAGGACAAGAAGAAGAAGATAAAGGGGTTGAGAGCTGCGGGTTAACTAATGTCTCTTTCTTGCCTCTCTTTGTTGAAGCATATCCATCAACGTACAAAGGATATTAGTTCTTACATCGGAAACCTGGAAGTATGAAGGATCGCATTTAGGAGAAAGGTTCGGGGAAGATTTTCAGACAAACACAATAGATGTATACATGAGGCTTATTTACAGTTTATTGCGATGGTATTGGATGAATGTAAAATAAATAAACATATGTCTAGTACTGATTTATCAAGATGACTAAATTTAGATTTAACAGCATTCGAAATTGCTACTCAATAGCTGCATAATTGCAAAATTATGACTTCAGATTTATGTATAACCTGGAATTGGCTACTATTGGAATTAAAAAGAATTACCTATTTTTAAGTAAAATGTGTTTTATGGTCACTAATATTAATACAGACACGGCGTCCTCTCAATGGTTGTCATCGACATGGACACTACAAGGGAAGTCTATGAAGTTCGTGTTGGATGGTATTCAGTGTCCGAGTACTATGTAGGGATGAGAACTGAGTATCAATCTTGTCAGCGAGCTGAAAATAGGACCAATACTACGTGGTTCGGTTTCCACGTAAAGCTGTACATCCCTTAGTTGGCTATTAAGCTATTAATATTAAAGAGTTCATAGAGAAGAGGGAAACTGAGGTCACCTTCAATAATGTGCAAAATGTGTCGAGTAGTTATTTCTC
Organism: Stictocephala bisonia; assembly: GCA_035578905.1. Classification (NCBI taxonomy): domain Eukaryota; kingdom Metazoa; phylum Arthropoda; class Insecta; order Hemiptera; family Membracidae; genus Stictocephala; species Stictocephala bisonia. Next base: position 3,738,707 of record JAQJVL010000039.1, read on the forward strand.
TACTTTGCCATGTGGTTATAGAGCCAGCACCTTGTCAGTCCCTCCAAATCCTCAAGGATTTACGTAGTAGTTATTACTAAAGATGTATAAAGTTGTACATCAGTTGAAATATACGTATTACTGCCACCGAGGCGTTTGCTGCGGCCGTAAAAAAGGCGACCTCTGTCTCTTTTTGTCTGTGAAATGGCTATTGCTATAAGGAATAGTGAATTGTAGTAACAAAGATTATACTCGTTCATCTTCATTCATCACACTCATATTCGTCCATATATCTATGATCGGTGTCATAATGATGAATAATTGACCTACTGTAATGGGTTTTAGGTTAAATTAGGTTAGGTTATGTTACGATCCAAACCTAACCCAACATCTTCTAACTCAGAATTTCACTATGAAAATCGTTTGTATTGTATTGTTTTCTAAAACAGTATCGCTCTACGAGATTATAATAGTAGAAGAGATGTTCGGAAATAAACAACGAGGGAGAAGAGAGATAAAAGAACGTGTTTTACTACTCTAGAGGTGGCGTTCTAGCCACACACGATCATTTATGACGGCGTGTTTGTTTAGGCCCGTGTCATAACGCCACTTGGGAGAGTAATTGTTGCCATTAGGTTTGGGGAGAGTATCAGATGACTGGGAGACATCAGTTCTTGAGCAGAGGACCGCCCCTCATTCCTTCCATTGTCAGTTTTTACAGCCTCACCTTTCCGAGTATAGTTTATTATGAATGAAGTTTACGGATGTTTAAATCTCACTAAAAAGCGTTTCACGTTCGACTGGCAGTTTTGTTAGAAAATGTGTTGCCAATTCTAATCAAATGGGGGTTTGCTGCAACTAACCGTATAAGTATCAGTGGTATTTGTATCTAATGATTGTTAATTATACTATTGGCGTTATAATAAATAACGAATTAGTGTGATAACGTTATTAATAATTAAAATAACAGTAATTTTGTAAAGTTTCGTTGTTAATTATTAACAACTAAGGATATTATGACTAAAATGATATTATCTGTTTGAAATATCATTACGACAGGTTTATCTAATCATATTTAGGTTAGAAATTTGTTTTAAATATATTTTTATGTAGTTTGATACATGACTTCGGTTACTTACATGCGTTCTTTTGAACTGATTTAATTTTGTTTTGCATTATCTACATTTTTCTATTGCTAATTAATTAAAGTATGACTACTTGTATTTGTGGAAATTTATTACTTTCTTCAACGTTATTTGCTCACTTTGGTTTACTGAATTGTCATTTTTTACTAATTTTTTTACAATTTACCACTTAGTTATTTCGTTTTTGTGGTATTACTGTAACAACTGCTTTAGTTCTTTTATATCATTTGAGAATGATTTTATTTATTCTCTTTCAAAACTTTTACTGTTATTGTTTTTTATTTATTTTATACAGCATTATTGTTAGTTAAATATATCATGAACTAATCAAGATTTCGTCTTTTCTTAATCGACTATGATTATTTTTATATAATCTTTAAATAATTGCTCATATTTGCAAAAAACACGCAAAATGTGACAACGTTTTAGTTTAAATATTAATTTCAAATTTTTATTATGTTGGATTATAGCGACTTTTAAATGAATGTTTTTTCAGTGGTAAATATTTAAAAGTTCTATATTGGGCATTCTAGCTATGTTTGGCAATGGGTTTTGAATCCTAACGACATATAAGCAATTTTTAATAGGTAGAAAATTTAATCCATCTCGTACTCCTAACGTTAATGTTATAGTTATAAAAATTGATTACGATTCAGTCTCGTAATACGTTATGATCTTGACATCTTTGTATTTAAAAAGTCTTATTTTTTATTGATTTTCATTTGACTAATAAACGTACTTACTTTTTTTTTTTTTTTAATAATAATAATAATAATATCTTTATTTCTCTTTTTTTTTACATAACTTACTCATTACATAAATTCCCACAATACCAGACTGACCTTGAAATCACATTTACACCTCTGTATACATGAGAACAAATATGTGCACTTCTTGTAACTTCAAATCAGTCTACAAAGAAAACAAAGAGTAGTGACCAGTGCAATGAAGGTTTAATTTACAGACCGATACAAAAATTCAATTAATTAGGCCTACATATGTGCCTGGTTCACACGCCACATTAGCCCCGCCAGGTTGGCAGTACTGATGATGTTATCCGCCGTTCGTTAGCTGCCTCTGCGTGAGGTGTTGAGATCGTGTTTCCGTGTGATCAGCTGAGAACAAGACATTGCTCTGATGCCAGAGATAACGTGTTCCGCAGAATTATATTGTTATCTGCCAGTATTTATGATCTGCCGTGAGTGCTCAGTTAAACAGTCGGGCACGACGCTATCTACTGACGCGATTGCTATCTGCTGGCCGTTTGTGGAACTACGTTTGTAGCGATGTTATCCTTACTCATTTTTTTTATATATTTTATTTTTTCTTATTTTGGTGTTAGTACAAAATTGATACTGTACAACTCTTGATTATATGTGTATAGTGTATACAAAATTGGGGGTTTGTTGAGTAGAATTTACCCAGGACAATATAATTATATTCTTATGAATGACAGTATATCATTGGAAAAAAAACTTACAACCTTCATTGATAAATCGTGATGATAGACTAACATAGAAGTTTAAAAAACTTAACTATAGGAGGAAATAAATTATTTAAAGACGTATTTTCACAATTTGTTGTATTTTCAAATTATTTTCAACTGATTTTTAGTATATGACATGTAGGCAAACTTACATAACAAAAATAAATGTTTCTCCTGCAAAAGTAGACATTAAAAAAACCCCATTTTACCAAATGTACCACAGAGGTTAGTTAAACAGTTGAATTTACAACTAAATTAACCAACCACCAATTCAAATTAGTGTATATTTAGCCAGATGGCCGGCCAACTGGCCGTCCCGGAGGCCCGGATTCGAATACAAACAATGTAGGTTTATGTGATACTGTACTGCCTTGTGCGAACAATAATAAGCTACCAACCCCATTTTCGACAACACAGCCACTATTATAAAACACGAAGGGCAAAACTCGAGTTATATTAAATCCTTGATTATATTATTACTTGCAAATATATATTTCATCTCAAAGGAATGTTTGTCCCTGTAATTAGATTAGTTAGTGAGGTCTGCCAATAATGATATGGATAATGGCGCTCCACTACTGGACCCAAAAACAACTGATATAATTAGAGACGCAGAGTTTGGCATTTGGATGAGAAGTCTATGATAGTGTATATAAAATCAGTGGTTACACTTTCAATTTTATTGAGTTCTATTTTGATTATTAAGTTTATGGTAAATGTTGAAGGCCAGTACACAATTTTAAATATTTTTACATACAGGCTATTTACTGAGTAGAACTTATATATTTAATGTGGTCCTTTCCCTTACTAAATTGTTTTCATCATGTACCACTGTGATATGAGATGAAATAACCCTCTGACCACAGCCCTACATGGAGTAGCAGATTGACTTAACAAGTTGTCCTACAATTAGCTGCGATGCTGAACAGTTCTTAATTAGAAGCTAATTAATATCCTGCGCCAGTCAGTATCTACAGCCAATCACATAGTAGATAATTGAAACTGTTATCCCCATCTGATAAGGAGCCGTTTAATTCTGCATAAAGGTCGGTTAGGCGTGCAAAATGGCTGCTTGACAAACAGGATGTGGGCGGATCAAACAGGACGAAATTTATGAGATTGGTGTTGAACGTTGTAACATACTGTTTGCGCAGCGCTATGAAACAGGCAGGCTCTACCGTTACTGGAACTTAGTTCTGTTCATTGCTAAAAAACCAGTAGTAAATTAAAATTCTATTTTACATTAGTATTCTATTATATGTAATCCAGAAGACTTTTGTTATGGCTTTTTAAGAACCAAACCACATATATGTAAGGTCGGAGAAAAGACTGTTTAAACAGCGGCATGCATGTACAATGCGGGTGGGGAGAGGGGGTTCGTAGACCCGTTAAGTGTCATCTTGTTGCTACTGTACAAATGTATTTACATGCTTATTAATATTATTATGTATATATGTTAGGTGTCTGCAGAAGTTGTCGTCATATTGGATATATTTACATGAGAGTAATGTTATTATTCAACGAATATCCCGAATTCATAAACTCATGAAACTACGAGGAGTTTGGGAATACAACGGCCAATGGCGTGACGGTGTAAAATCCGCAACCATAGCAAAGCCTTTACCTTTTGCATTGTTGCCACGTGTTACATCACCTGTTTTATTACCCCTTTAAGTGTATATCTACCTCAAAAAGTAATTATTGTCTGTCGTATGTCAAACACAGTACTCTTGGCAACGCTCACAGATTCACTCACATGTCACTAGGCGCGCTCATGTCGAATCGGGACATTCATGAAATAAAGTATAAAAGCGGTCTATCACGCTGACAGCGATTTTTCGGAAAATATATTTTTTACATCGTTTGAAAGCGCGTAAAAGTGCTATTGAATCCACTTTTTTAAGTGTTGACTGTTTATTTTTATTTTAATATAATAACTATTACTAGTGTTGACTAAACTGCATATATTTTACTGCATCAAAAATCAATATATAAAAAAATTAAAAGGTTGATTCACTAGTAAATTTAAACTTTTCTTCAAACTATGTAAAAATTATAATTTTCCGACAAATCATAAAATACACTGCTATACCACATTTAACACTGTTCTTATCGGGAAGCGGCGCCAGAGATGCAAGTACAATGTTGCGACTACCTCGGTAGACTCTTAACTGATGTATTCAAATATATTTTTCACTACACTACTATGAGTTTAGCTGTTTTCGTTATGTGTTTACAACCTGCGGAACATCATATTTTCAACAGCTGTCTATTGTTTACTACCGAAAGATACATTGTTTACAACCGAAAATTTTCCACAGTCAACAACACCTGTTTTTATTCCGTAGTGTTGTAAAAAGTATAGTTCAAAACTCGTGTGCACTTCTCGACCAATTGAAGTGCTCGACAAGTCTCGCACTTCAAACATATGGTCTCGAACATGCAAAACCCCACTTTCCACTCTTGTTATGAAATATACTATTAACACTGTTAGGGCGGGGGGGATCACATAATAATAGATGAATATTGAAGTCTATTTCTAATAGAACATTTTATGACTAAAAGTATAACAATAAAAAGTGTTTATAAATGAAAATTTCGTCGAGTCCAGTCACTTTAACTAAAGCAGCCAATTAACGTTTAATTATGAATGTTCCTGGTCCAGCTGACATCAACTTTTATCCTCCATAAAAAGTTGCCTACGCCAGTTCGTCTGGAAGAGGCGAGTCCGGTATACGGTTTATGGCAGTAGGATATGTCACAGTGTTTGTCTGCCATAAAGTACTGGCGGTATCACCGCGGACCACGCGTGTTAATATTGACTCGCTGATAGACCGTCTTGCGCATCACTTCACGACACGATCGCCCGCCGTGTCACCGAGAGTTAAGGGGAGCTTACGAACAAAATATTGGCAGCACAAATTTCCATCAATTCAATGTGTGTTGTGTGAGTATAAAGAAATATTGATCTTGTATGGTTGAAATACATTTGTTTTGGAAAAATTAAATGGATTAAGATAACAATATGTATATAGTTGTTTGAAAGTTACTTATTAGCATTGGATTATTCTTGATATGTAGATAATATTTGGAGATTTCCAATGCTTTGAGTGTTTAAGAAACAAACAACGTTTCGACAGGTATAACAAACTTCTCTCGTCTTCAGGTGTACTTACTACTTAGCCTACATCTAAAACATTTTTTTTCTCCTTGACTCATACTAAATCAGAAAAGACTTGATTCTACATGCAAGATACTAAAGATTACTGTTGAAAGAACTTTCGACTTTTAACAGTAATATTTAGTATCTAGCATGTAGTATTAAGTTTTTTCTGATTTAGTTTGGTTTAAGGAAAAAAGAAAAAAATGTTTTAGATGTAGGCTAAGTAGTAAATACACTTGAAGACGAGAGAAATTTGTTATACCTGTCGATACGTTGTGTTTGTTTCTTAAACACTCAAAGCATTGGAAATCTCCAAGTATTATCTACATATCAATATGTATATAGTTTCTTGATGATAAATTTGTTGGAGATTTCCAACGCCTCGAGTGATAAAAAAGAAAGAGTTGAGAAGTTTCCAAAGAATTCACCAATTCTGAACAACTCCAACGCCAACAAATAACTTTGAACAACGATATATTCATTTTTTTAAGGAGATACCAAAATTTCCTTCTTAGCCAGACATAGACCATTGATTGTGGGAGTAACTTATTCAGACTGAGAAAGACTTATTCAGTACAATAAAAGGTTGCTGAAATACAATCCAGGCTGGATTCTAACCTGCGCTATCTCTAACCCAGGCTCAAAGTCCTGACGCATTAGACCGCTCGGCCATCAGTTCGCCAATAATAACACTATATCAGTCTAATAACACTTATGGAATAACGGGAACAAGAGCAATTTCTATGGTTATCGTTTTACCTCAGTTTTACTCAATTTTGTTATTTATAAATTCATAAGGAACAGAAAATTGTTTCGTGTGTTCTCATAGATTATTCTAAAAAGTTATTCGAGGGTGAAGAAGGTTCATCCCAAAGACAAGGGCCTTAATAAGGACGTCACAAACTCGAGCCTAACACTATCCTTGTGTGGTTCCATATTTATTATGCTAAGTAAGTACAGGTATCAACTACGAAACACGAGACGTTTGATATACGTTTAACGGAATTTTTATAGTTATCCTAACCTCAAATACCACGTTGATTCTGAAACACAGGAAATGAGATGTTGTGTACTAAATAAACGCAACAGTTTTACAAGACTTTGGTTGTACCTAAGGTCTTTTCAAAAACGCTAGAGTAAAACACACAGTTCCTAAGCTTTCTTCATAGTTAACTGAAGAGTAAACAAGTAATAACAATATTTTGTTTGAAAAATAGCGCTGGAAATATTTGTGGAAACACTTCCATGCTGATTTGCTCCTACAAGAGGAAAAAGATCAAAAGTAGACGTAGATAAACAAAGATAAATATCAAGGACGTGTTATATAAACTTAAATCCTCTTAAAGCAAGCCAAACGGCCGGACACAAGGCTGATTACAATCTCAATGATTGCTAACGCATTAAGTTTTTCATAACGCCATTCCCCACCCATGTAGGACTTATCTAATCAAGTAACTGGAATGCACAAGTCTCCCAGCTAATACAAGGTGTAATTATTAATTTTACACGGAATAATAAATTATGTATCTAGAGCTATTGCTATTTCATACATGTTAATGGTTTACGCATTGTTGACATTCAATACGAGATAACAATCAGAAACATGGAATTGAATTAACCCTGGCTGTAGCCTAGGTTACGCTCCTCCCACCGGAGGTTAATCACTTGAACTATTATAGACAGTTGATTAATCACTACAGAGTGATTTTTAAAGGCCGGTTTAAAATTATTTGAGAAATTTTCAAACTGTATGTTTTGTTTTACCAGATTTGATTAAGCGTAAGACACCGATAACGTATATCAGGCTGCTTTCAACGATGAATGTCAACGAATATGAGGCTGCTTTCAACGATGAATGTCAACATATATGAGGCTGCTTTCAACGATGAATGTCAATGTATATAGGCTGCTTTCAACGATGAATGTCAACTTATATGAGACTGCTTTCAACGATGAATGCCAACGTACATGAGGCTACTTTCAACGATGAATGTCAGCTTATATGAGACTGCTTTCAACGATGAATGTCGACGTATATGAGACTGCTTTCAACGATAAATATCAACGTATATGAAGCTGCTTTCAACGATGAATGTCAACGTATATGAGGCTGCTTTCAACGATGAATGTCAACGTATATGAGACTGCTTTCAACGATGAATTTTAACGTATATGAGGCTGCTTTCAACGATGAATGTCAACGTATATGAGGCTGCTTTCAACGACGAATGTCAACGTATATGGGGCTGCTTTCAACGATGAATGTCAACGTATATCTCACTCTTGATTGTATTTGTTTAATATAGCAAAATAAATTAAAAGTGTGGAGCTAAATTACATCGACTTAAGTTAATTGTTATAAACTGAGTTGTCGCAGAAACAGTGTTGAAACTCATAACTTTTGAAAAAAATTTGGAAAAGTATAGAAACAAATATAACATCGCTACAAACGTAGTTTCCCAAACGGCCAGCAGATAGCAATCGCGTCAGTAGATAGCGTCGTGCCCGACTGTTTAACTAAGCACTCACGGCAGATCATAAATACTGGCAGATAACAATATAATTCTGCGGAACACGTTATCTCTGGCATCAGAGCAATGTCTTGTTCTCAGCTGATCACACGGAAACACGATCTCAACACCTCACGCAGAGGCAGCTAACGAACGGCGGATAACATCATCAGTACTGCCAACCTGGCGGGGCTAATCTGGCGTGTGAACCAGGCACATTTGAAATTAATACAATAAAATACTTTGCAAACTTCATAGCTAACGTCATTCAGAATGGTTTCCTTGATTTCCTACAGTGATATGTGTTTATTACGTGCAATATAATAATCAATAAAACATTCAAACCACTCACAAAATAAAAGTCTACATACATAATTACTCAGTAAATAATACTAGGAACAATCAACTGATTCTCATCAAACTAAGAGATAACACTTCTTGTGACAAGATTGCTCTAGGAGACCAGCCAGCCAACAGTCAGCATCAGCGAATCATATTAGTCTGGCTCATATATTAGTTACTCTGCGTATTAGTTACTTTTCTGCATCTAATACGGAAAAGCTAATATTAATATATTCAGCCACCCCTACCTGCCATACAGACATGACTCATTATAACGTCATATCATAACGTCACGCAGGGGTCTCTATTCTTGAACGGCTCTGTAATCTGGGGCGTCTATCTATTTACTTGAAAGGTTATATAATCAGTTATAATCAGGTTATATTAGGAATATGACATAGAGTAGTTTCATATTCCTAATCATTGTCTTTATTTAGTAGTACTGCTTTCATTGTAATTGGGTTCAACCTGTAATGAAGCAAGTAAATAAAATAAATAAAATAAAATTTATTACCAATTCTAAATTGAGATCTCTTATATAAAAATACCCAATTATATTTCAGCTCTATCTGCTACAACACCCCGTCACTACGCTCATCAACCCACCATCTCATATATGAGAGGCCTCATACATCTCAACGACTTAAACCAACAAAAGTAATGAATGAACCACACTCCATGGATTTAGATACGCCATAAGTTTTTCACCACAAGGTCAAATGAGTCATGAGCTAATGTGCCATCAATGAACAAAGGAAAGTGCGGTTTAACTTGGCGATGGTGGCAACGTTATCTAGGAATACCTTATCACCGGCGATAAGGGTTAATGTCGTTATCTATGCGGTACAAGTCCTTGACATGTTTGTGCGGTGGCATTTCCAACGACAATTATCGGCATGTTGCAACGCACGGAGACAGGCATGATCGATAAAGTCGCCTGATAGCAGCAGGCGATGGTGCGCATATCAACAAGCATCAGAGAAACAGATTGGCTTCAACGAATGTATATAAACGTGATGTTTATGGTCGAAGGCTATCGAAACTGTGTACGGCGCGAGAGTGGCGGGCCTTCAACATGAAGCTTTTACTATAAATATATGAATAACAACTAAACACGGTGCTAATTACGAAAATAATCAAGAAATATATGAATTGTTATTAAATAAGTGATTAATATTACGTTTTAAACCCTTATATAACATACGTGAAGCCGTTTTTTGTCAACGCAACTTTTCCCATATTTCTCGTCTAATTTAAAAGGATGAAGTGTAAAAAAATTACCTCCGTTCGTAATTCTGCAATAAGATCACAATAAAAACACCCGGAAGGATACGGGAAGCCCTTAAAGTACGTTTTTCGGCCATAAGAATAATATGGGTAGATATTTAAATGAACAGAACCGATCAGCTGTTAAACTGTAAATTTAATGACTTCCAAAAAAAGTGTTAACAGCTGTTGGAATATAAACAATGGTGTTTGTAATATTGAGGAGATTAGATCTTTCATAATGATAAACCAGGGAAGGTTGTGAGCATGGTTTTATTCACATACGGTTGTAAGGCTCCGATTGAAGTTATTTAATTAATCTTAAGCTGTTAAACAAAAAGAAATGAATTGATCACGTTTGAAAGAGGCCAAGTAATATCATTTCACATACAGTACTAATAAATAGATAGCAACGCAAGTATTGTGAATGAGTTACTGTAAATAAATATAACATTGTGAGTTTTCGTTATACAGTTAACCTACTATTATTTGTACTGAAAATTCTCAGCCCGAGGCTGAAGTGTAACGAGCGCAGCGAGTGACGGGGTTGGCAGACGAAGCGGACAGGTTAAATTAAAATGTGATATTTGAAGAACAATAAACCAAAGAAGTATTATTAATTCAAAATATTGAATAGTTTAAAACCCGTTTTAATTAAATCGTACAGATTTAAATTTACCATGTTATCCGACTCATAATACAGTACCAAGTTATGGTCCACTAGAGTGGATATTTAACTATCCCATAACATATACCATACCTCATTATAATAACACACACGAACCATACAGTTTAGCCCGTAGACGGTAAGACTGTACGTATTCTATAAGTCTGTGGACGTCCAGCGGTGGGAAACGGCCCTAAATGAAAACGACTTCGTTAATTATTGCATTGTTAAATCTTAAAGTGGAATATTACTAGGATAGAAATTTTAGTTGTTAAAAAATTACCGACCGGTTTCAGCTTAGTTGCACCCAACCATGCTGTTTATGTAAAAAATTAATCCAGTATCTTGCCAAAGACTCATGTTTAACCCTTTATCTGGTGGTTTTTAAGATATCGTTTTCTAAGTGGTTGGAATTTGTTCTATCACATATAGTGGGACTTTAGAGGCGAACGTCATGTTTTCTGTCAAAAATAGTAGAGAAAAAGAGAAAACAAACTGACATAGACCAAATACAATGACAATTGTTTACTGAAAGGATACTTTAAAATTACTTACTTAAATCTAACGTTATGATGAAACCTACCTTACCTTACCTAAACGTACTGTAACCTTTCAACCTTACAAATAATAACTAACCTAACTAAGAAAATAGGTATTCGGGATATGTTGTAAATATTCTCGTGTATATTGCCTTTTTCACAAAAGTTAACCCGTTTTTTTATCCCAATACAAAATTGTCTAAGATCACTTACGTATAACCGAAAAAATCTCATCGATATTCTATAAGTACTAAGCAATTCGATACCCCTACAAATAAAGTCAGTGGGGGGGGGGGTGCCACGCGGGCCATGAAGGGGTAGTTCCTGCCACGTGCTGCTCACGTGGCCGCAGTATCACCTTACATAGATGACTGATACTGTTGCAAACCATGCAGGTAACTTACATAGGGGAGCCACTCCACCTCCCAAGTAACGGAATGGGTGGCTTTCTCAAATTCCACTGCATGCAGCCTTCTAGTTGCGAAAACTAACTACCAAACTGAACTAACCTCCTAAAAGTGTAGTGTGAAAACTATAGTTTAAATTTAACTGAAAATAAAGATAACTACAGTCATATTATACAGAAGATTAAATGTTATTAAAAAAATTGCACTTAAAATGTGTTATATCGAGTTTTGGCATTCTGATTTTCAAAAAATTACAACTATTTAAAAAAATCCCCGAATAATTGTTAACCTTCTATTGAGTATTCTTTTATAATTTTATATTAATACCATCTAAAATAAGCTTTAATGACATTAACAAAATTAAGAAGTCAACCAAAAATAATTTTATAACCCTCCAAATATATCACGGTTTATAAAAGTAAATCATTTAATTCTTATTGATAGCGAACAGCCATCAGAGTACAGCTACAAAGAAGAAAGAAACAGAGGTTTCAACGAATTGTGTGCTGGATGGGTGTCAAGTAGTTAGTTATCCAGTTCACCGTGCAGATGGCAGGGCTAGCGTTGTTGTCAGTCCCTTCCCTTACTCCCCACCATATCCCGAATGATAAACGTAGTAATTATTAATACAAATTATATAGTTTTACAATAGGGGTAACTGCCACTGAGGCATTCGCTGCGGATATAAGATAGCGGCCCCAGTGCCTTATACCTCTGTGGCAGTGCGACTTCTACTACAGTACTGTGGTATCACTCGGTACTGTCACTTTGTGACGTCACCGGCGGTGTCATGGCGGCGGCGATCAGGTGTCCTTGTACTGGGTGGCCACATTGTTGTCCTTCACTACGGCTGGCTGATACCATCTTATCACAGTCTATGACACTTGTACGCCGCGAAGCTAATATCGTGTTACACTGCGGGAGTTACGGTGTTTTCCCCGAGGTAGCAGTATTTTCTAAAATCATCTATGACAGTGGTTCCCAACCTTATAACCCCGAGGACCTCTAGCACAGAGAAGATTTAAACAGAGGTCGCATCCAACAGTGCACTGAATGTGTGTCGATTTTGTGAGTAGAGTAGTTATTTTTCCAGTTTGCCATGCAATGAAAGGCCTAGCACCTTGTCAGTTGCTCCCTTACTCCTCCTAGAAAGGCCTAGCACCTTGTCAGTTGCTCCCTTACTCCTCCTAGAAAGGCCTAGCACCTTGTCAGTTGCTCCCTTACTCCTCCTAAATCCTCAAGGATAAACGTATTTGTTATTACAACATATCTATAAATATGTACAATAGTTGTAATCTATAACTACCTCTGAGGCGTTCGCTGCGACCATGGGAAAGCGACATATTTTTCTTTTATCCTGTTTGATTACGCGAAACATATTTAAAAAGGGAGAGAACATCTTCAAGCAGATAGACAACAATCGTTGGGACATTTAAATTGTTGTACCAGGGCTGGTTAAAATCGACTTTAGATCCATTTTTATGACAAATACATGCGTAGATAAAAAGAAGATTGTCGTGAATTCATTATTGTAACTACCATCACGTGATTTTTGTTAAATGTGGAGAAACGATACCTCAGTAGCCTATACATGCCATAGTATTGAATTAACTAGTCAGTAGCGTAGTTGCTTTAAGCTCAGCGTCATACGCTAAATGTTATCTAAACGATTCCAGAGACAAACCAATTTTTATTTATTTAATTAACATCCATCTTTGTACAAAAATCCAACATTTGGATAAAACATTAAAAATAAATTATAATGCCTTGTACTCAATTAAAACTGTTTAAAATAAAAATAATATAAAGTAATAATATCTTGAATTAATATGAGTTTTTAGTGACAGTTTGTTAATTAAAAAACATTAAAAAGAATGTAGTATTTCTAACTACCCAGGTATATGTATGTTATATTTTTTAGTATTCTGTCACTTCTTATGAACGTATCTAATAATACAATATTAATTTAAAAAAATATAATTTATTATAGTAGCAAACAGCTGATATTGTCCATTAAGTTTTAATGAAATTTTTTTGAAAATTAACTTTAGACAATTGAATTTAACTTTCAGTTATTTTAACACTGGACCAAACTGACACCCACCAAGTACAGGTTTTATGGATTATAACTACTGTAATTTTAAATGACTGAGAGAGAGAGAGAGAGAGAGTTGACCAGGACAAGTGGCCAGTGAGGATACAGGATTGTAAGGATAAAGGCTGGGAAGCGTGGGTCCCTGCGATAACGGGAAGACAGGATTACCCTACACGATGGCATTAATGGGACAAATGTAATTCCTGATTTCAGCTCAGACTGCAGGGCAGTGTTGAGCAATGACCAGACAAAATCCCCATTTTGAGACAATTATTGATGAAATTACATTTTCAATGATGAGCCCACCTCATCAAGTAATTTATTTCCTTAGTGAATTATAATGATTCGGGGTTAAGTGTTAGAGAGGACTTTACAGTCCTAACTTCACCCCTTTAATAAAGGCATTATTATTATTATTATATGCGTTTTCCCCTTTATTTATGTTTTTTTTTAGTCTGTTTACGCAAGTGGTATTTTAACTTGTGTACAAACGTTGTGGATCTCCCGGGATTTGAACCCGTGACGGGATTTGAGCATGAAGCAGAAGTGCTAACCACTGAGCTACTGAGCTAGCAAGATGCCTATGTTAATACGCTGTTTCCAATAAGATCGCATTCTTTCAGAGAGTGCTCTTTTTCCTTCTTCCGACAAATTTGGTTTCTGTGTTTTGACTGTTAGCTCTGGCAGTGTATTCCAATTTCTTTACTGACTCGGTCAAAAATGTCTCTATCTGTGATTTGTGACGTCTTCAGGTCTTTCTGCATCTGTGTTATCAATGTTGCTGGCTGTTTTAGTTCAATGAGATATTCGATTATTGATCGAGTTAACCATTTTCGAGTTAGTTAATTTTCTGATGTTCCCTTGATATTTTAATCGTTTTCTGATACTAAATTCAAAGTTTTAATGCTCGAATACTCGATTATGTTGAAGTCTGTTGCCTTCTCTATTCTTCGTGGCCCTGAAATCTTTCACTGGCATATAAAATTGTGGGATTAACTACGGTGTTGTAATCTTGTATTTTCAAGTTCCGTGATATATTTTTTTTAATGTATAAATTAAGCGTAATACCCAGATATTTACAAGTTTTTTTTTATTTGAGAAAAATTTTTAGGCCAGTCGATTCAATAGTTCTAATAACGATATTTATTATTATGAATTTTTTACAATTAATATTTGCAGGGAATGTGTTCAAAAAATATTTTAATAGCACACAACACTATATAATTTGAAACTAGTTTTTTTAATGAACAATCAACTACTAATTTCACAACTATTTCAAAATGTTGTTGTTTGAAAAGTAGAAAATTGAGTAGATCTCTTACATATAAACTAAAAACTATTTTAATGGATTCTCTTAACATAAGTGCAGGTCGTCCAACATGTAGTATACAGAAAATGTTTAATGTAAGAAGGCCGAGTGAAAAACACTTTACAGGGCTTGGCTAACAGAAATGAATGCCACAAACCATTTCTGAAGCTGATTAAATAACTTTAAATGAAAACGAAAATAATATACGATTTTTTTAGTTGACTAAATAAAAAAAATGCATACATAAAAACTAACTCCTCGCCATTATTTTAAAATCCACAAGGAAAGGGACATTTTATCAATTATATATTTCCTAAAAAACCTTACTATCACTTTAGGGATTTTATATTTTTTTTAATATTATATTTATTTTGTTATAAGCAGGCAAATATTTTTCAACCAAACATCTGTGATATCATTAATAATGTAGTTCAGGTGTTATTGTTGATTCATAAAAGTCACTTTTCAGGTTTTCAGTTTTCTAGTTTTAATCAACAAAACATAAAACTGGGGATTTTTAAAAACATCAATAAATATAATTATTTTTCTATACAACCTGAATTAATTCATAGTAAAATGGGACTGTAGCGACAGATTTATTGCATTGAGTTAAAGGTCAAGAATGATATTCACATTTTCTTACAGCTAACATTTAGTATATTGTGAGTAGTATATAGTCACCCAAAGTTACAGTGTGTAATAAAAAAAATTTAAAAAATGTAAATTAACATCGAACATAAAAATCAGGTCTCAGGTCAGCTAAATTTGCCACAAACTATGGCTAACATGGAGATTATTGTAATATGAAATAAGGGAAAAAAGAAAAAAAATCAAAACAAAAAAGGAAGGAAGTAGTGAAATACGCCTATAGTTGATACTTATCTTATTGTCAACTAACTTAGTTACTTACATTAAGAAATGTGTGCAAGTTTCCCATTCCAAACAGGTTTACCTGGAAGAATAAAAACATAATTGAAAGAAGAAATATTAAACACATAACATTACAATAATATAAACTAATATCTAATAACAATAAACAGCTTACAATAAATGTAACTAGGCTACAATTTTATAAAATTCAACCCCAAAGAATTTGTCTTCTAATCTGGTAAGGTTGTTTTCACCTTGATTTAGAAAAACATTTTACATTTTTCTTTTACATCCTTATGCACCGAGGACTCAACAGGCGGCCATAATTTAAATGTACCACATTGTCCGATTTTGTGTTTTTAGAATACAAGAATATATACTTCTTATCAGATAAAATAAGCATTGTTGAACATTGCACGTTTCCTTCAGAAATCACCCAAACTTTGATTATATGCACGGAGAAGAAATTAACAGAGATCGCATTCAATACTGTGCTGTCGAGTTAGTGTGTCCAGTTTGTCATTCGATGCCAAGGCCTTGCCCGTCTCCCCCTTACTCCTCCCAAAATCTTCCAGGATAAACGAGGTAATCATTACTACCAGTTGTAATCCAATTATTACTGACTCTAAGGATTTCGCTCAGTTAAGCGACGTGTTTCTTTTACTTTCTCCCATATGCGTTAGCATTGTATTGTGATCGTCAAAAAAAACTGTTTACAAGTTGGTCTAAAAATCAATTTTAGCGTCCCTGAACCCAAAAAAGTGTTGGGTTCTTTTTTTTTAAGAAAAAATGTTGTCTGTGTGTTGTGCAGTACGCTGGAGACCAAATGGATGGATCAATTTTTATGAAATTTGCTATGTAAATGTATTTAGCCAATATCTCCAGACAGTTTTATCACTTTTTTGAATTATTTTTTTTATTTTATGGGCAAAAAAACATACAAAAATATAATTTTCCCAAAAACTGCTCGAACGATTTTGATTAATGTTAGAGATGTGAATTACAATTTAAAGTATTTTAGTAAAAACCGCATATCTCTAACTTGATTGAATTTTTGAGTTATGGCAAAAAAAACATATTTGGGAATCAAACTGGTAATTTTCAGTTTTGATTTTTTTAGTGTTTAATATGGCGGAAAGTTTGTGCCAATTTTTGGAACAATTTATTTTCTTAGTGTTATATGCCCTTTGATTCCCGGGTATTTTTTTTTTTTTTAAATATCTGCCAAAATTCCTAGCATTTTTATTGTAGTATATGCCAAAAATCCCGGGCCTATTTTGCCAATTTCGTAGAATTTTACTAAAAAATTAATTTTTCGCTTGTTTTCTAATAAAACCTCATGATTCTTTTACCACTTAATTCCAAATAAAGTGTACTACAAAACTATATTAATATAAAATAAGTATTCAAACAAAAGTTTTTGTAAAAAAAAAGTACTTACCGAAAAAAATTGTTTGCCAAACACTTTTGACTTTTTGTCCATGAAGGAAGTAGTAAAAAATTAGACATGACAAATATGATTGTATCACCTTGAAGCCCATTGTTTATTTAACAACTTCATCAAATTTCATCACTTTATCACAAAAAATAAAATAGAAATGACTTTTTTTAAACTATTACATTTCCGACTAATTGTATTTTGCTCTTGAATGTCTTGAACAACTCACAATAGAAATAATTGTTTTATATAGAACACTTATAATAAAATGTATAACATATTTAGAACATATTTACAAACTTATTTTTGAGAAATATTTTACTTAGTGAAAACAAAACTATTTACATAAAATATACCGCTCAACATTTATGGTATGGAGGGCATACTGGATGCAAGCCTTTTTTGCATTTTTTGCATGTGAAGGTGGATTTTTTCTCTTTCCTCCTTTACTAATACTAGCTGCACTGCATTTGTTCTCAACATAACCAAGACACATATTACGTGAAATAACAGTACACAATGAATGATGCAACAGTAAACTGAAGTGTCAGTTGTCAGACTGTCAGCTGACCGACATAGAAATCGACGCGAATTGCAATGCTCAGCTGATTATAGGTTATAAAATATATTCAATGTGCTATATAAAGTTCAGAAATAATTTATACATAAACTATGATTCTTTACGGTCAACTTAGTATAAAACATGTGTAATTTTATCATAATTTAATATTAGAAAAACAATTTTTTGCGAAGGTTCGTATATACGGACGTCAGGATTTCTTGCAGATACCCTTCAGGTCGGTATGTACGAACACCGGGATTTCTTGCAGATACTTTTCAGGTTCGTATATACGAACCAGGTATATACGAACCTCGGCATCTTAAGGGTTAACAAACAGCTGATTATTTTAGCCAATTTATTATTTTAACAATAAGACGTCGTGTGGATAACTGGCTGATCACAACACATGAGGTGCCTACAGATTATGTAAATACGGAAAATGCTGATGCAAAAAATACAGTCATGAAATAAATGATCACTTCCTATAAAAACGAAAGTCCTGACTCACGCGCGCTCACTGACTCATCGCTATAATCGTTGACTATACAGACACAACTGACCATCGAAGACATGTATTGACACGAGCCTGAGCTGCTATCTAACGGTGAAAGGCCTCATATAACCCGCTGGACGCTAGAAAACGGAACAAGAACTAAGTAATTTCACCGAACAGGAAACGCTGCTTTACTGGACTCAAACGAGCTTGTTTCTGAAGTCAATTTTATAATATTACAAATTTGCATTTAGTAAAGTTAGAGCTACGATTTCCATTTACTTGGGATAAGTGGTAAAGATGACTTTATAGTCCTATTATTCTAAACCCGTTGAAATAACATCATTTTTCATTTCATTTATTACTAATAGAAAAAATTAGCCTACTCAAATATTGATTTTTTATTAAAAGATCTCAGCAAACACCTTTTTAGTCAGTTTTTCTAAAATACAAATTTCCATGAAAGCGTAGATAGGAAAATTATTGCAATAAAAAAGTTGTAGAACATTAAATTACCCCAAAAAAGGTCAAATTCCTGTAGCTGCTCCGAAAACCCAAACTATTTGCTATAGCAATAACTAACAAAATAGTTAGGCATTCAGTTTCTTGAAGGAAAGGAAAGGATTTAAAGAGTAAGGCAGAAGCTTTGGCACACATTTACCACAAGGATCTGAATAAAGAAGAATTTATGTTTGAAGTTGAAAGTTTTAAGTATTTGCAGTAGAGCAAGATTTTAAGGATGCTACACCCATATTTATAAACATAAACTTCAAGAAGCTTATCCAAACATAACCACAGCACTGATGATGTACCTAACAATTCCTGTTTCAGTTACCTCTGGAGAAAGAAGTTTTAGCAAATTAAAACTCATAAAAAACTACCTAAGAAGTACAATGAGACAGGAGAGGCTAACAAACATTACTTTTTTATCAATCGAACATAAGAGAGCTGCTTTGATCAATTACGATGACATCATAAAATAATCTCGCAAAATTAAACTGAAGAACTGACATCAAAACTTGGAATTGACATGTGTTATATGAGACTATGTATAATTTTTATAATATACAAATACAGCTGATGCTTTATACTATTTTTGTAGCGCGAAGTTGTATGTATTTTTTAGCATTTAAATTAAATACGTTGCACATAATATTTCAGATAGATAAAATGATAAAAATACAGTTCATAATAATTATTTTGTTGTTTAGTAACACAAGCTGTATCATAAATGTATAAGTATTGTTATAGTAATAATAATTAAAGAATGCTCTTGAATTATTATTACTATAACAATACTTATTTTAACGCTTTTATTTTGCACAACTTCACTTTTGTTTGAAAATAAAGTGATTTGTGATTCTTCTTTGGCAATGCAGCAAGTAGAAATTACTTAATTAGTAGATATGTATCTACAACAAACTGCACATTTAATTTTATTTGCTGTGAATTGTTTAAAACTAAACTTGAATAAATATAATTGTTTTACAAATTCAAATGTGATGGTTTAATTTACCTCACGTAATGTTTGTTATTTATGGACATTTATCTACCGGAGGGGCAGTCAAATCTTTGCTCCCCTCCTGAAGAAATTCGTAGTTCCGGCCCTGATATACCCACACTTAAAAGACATTCGGTCCAATTGTACCTTATTTTTTCTTAAATATGTAGAACAAAGAAGAAGTAAACAGAGGTCGCATCCAATAGTGCGCTAAATGTGTGTCGAGTAGTTAATTTTCCACTTTGCCATGCCATGACAGGGCCAGCACCTTGTCAGTCCCTTCTTTGTTACCTCCCAATACTCAAGGATTAACGGAGTAACTATTAATACAAATTTATCAGTATTATCAGTTGTAATCTACTTATAACTGTCATCGAGGTGTTCGCTGCGATTATAAGAAAGCGACCTCTGTATATTTTTCTCTGTGTATGTAGATAAAATTAAAATGAAACTTTGTTCAGAATAAGTGAAGAAGCTGGGGTGACAAAATGACAGGTAGTAATCGTTCGTCAGGTGTCCTACAGTTAGTTTTGAGAGGATAATGGAAGTGTCGCTGCCATCAGTACTCAGTCGTGGAGTCATAGAGGGGAAGGAGAGCTCATTACGAAAGACGAGGTGTATCTGAGCAGCACGGGCAGCACAGCAGTCAGCACAGAAGCACACGTCACCGGCGATGAGCGATACGGCACGGTCGATACCTTTGTCTTGGCCACAATGCGATCTGCAAGTAGCTCTCCACTCGGCTAGTCTTTTTACAGGGGGCGGAGTCCCGCTCACTCAATAGACTCACGATTGATATCTTCCCCCCACCCCTCTCATACTCAACTTGAGGTATCGTATTCCTCTCCACTGAAGTACGAGAGGCTGTATAAATTACGCGGAACTGGATTGATGTGCGAACTATCCACTGGCCCTTTAAACGGGAGTTCGTTGTTGTCCTTACATATTGTGACGGCCGTAAAGTACAATACCGAACAAATAGTAAATAATTTCCGAGCTCCTTACTATCTTGGTCTGTAATGTACGTAAGCATTCCTAAAAGTTGATTTTTGTTTTTCATTCTCAACTATTAAAAATTTTTCATTTTTGGACCTCTAACATGTTTTGTACAGAGGCGTACAAAACATGTTTGATTTTAAAACGCAACCCATGATTTGAAATAAAAATGACAAATAAAACATATATCTATAACACATTTGATTATTATTAACTGTTATTGCTATTATTTACATGATTTTAATGACATTTTTGTTCAGGTTTGGTGTTCAAATAAACCAGCATTAGCATTTATACAACGTTCTGCCCTCTTTAGTAAATATCTGGACGCCTTTTTCAAAGTTTACTCTAAAGCACGTTCCTAACCTCAACTCAATTCAGTTATCGCAATCAGATAAGAATAAGGCACTGCTGTTACTGTTCACTTAAAAATCCGAAATTTTCATTTTTATTCTCAAAGCCACAAACCTTGTATTTAATTCAATGTTTATCCTGTCAATGACTTCTAAGAGAGACATTCTAAACAAGTCTTCAGGATGCAAGTCAGAGACTTCATCTTCACACATCTCACTAGGCATTTTTTCTTCTTTCTTTTTCTTTTTTCTGAAAACTCCATAATTATATCGTTGTTTTTAGCTATGAATTTGGCTTTGGTCATTGCTTCAGATGAAGAATAGCATCTGAAAAATGTCATAGAGTTCAGAAGGATCTCAATGTTTTTTTTGCAACCTTGTCTACGGCGAGGTCTTCTTTTTTTTAGTATATGGTTGACATGATTTATCTTCTTCAAAATAGCGTACCAAAAACAAGACAAAGCAATGAACTCGTGTTTTCAAACTTTTTAGGAGAGCAAGTAGCCTCACTTTTTGTTTCTGGAGTTGAAAGGTGATGTAATGTTAATTCATCTAAGGCCTGTTTAATTGTGTCATAATGTTTGTAAACGACCTCGACTACCTCAAACCTCAAGACCATCTTGTCTTGCTCATAGCCTTCAGAGTAAGTGGTACATATTTATTCAGAATTTCCCATCTTGAAGTTGAAGAAACAAAGAAGGCATAAACACTGTGAATTGTGCCAAAATACTTTCTGGCGTCAGTATTAGTATCGGGCCCATGAGAAGAGGGGCGTATTTTTTACAAACACTGGATGACTCACACTTTGAAAACTACTGATGGAAAGGTATAAAGAACGTGCGGTTGATTTCACCCGGTATCGGCTGCTAGCTGGAGCTAGTTAGTTAATAACATGTAAAAAGTAAACTGTATCTTTTATATTGTAATTTATAAATACACAAACTTACTTTATTGGTATCATATAACGCATAGGCCTACAGTTGACTACCCCAACACTACAAAATTAAAATAACTACTTTTACTTTTTAGTTATTTTTATATTTTCCCTGACGCCCCCAAAATCCTGCCGCCCGGGACACGTGCCCCCCCTGGCCCCCTTAGTTCCGGGCCTGGGGTATATACATAAACATGTTCAGATTTAATGACGCTTAGACAGAATACACGACTCCTATACCAAACGATAATTTTCATACTTTAGACATCATAGTTGAACTTCATCATCATAGTGGAATCCGAACCACGTCCAAGGCACTGGACCTCATATAATTCAAACGAATTACCTTCAAGTAGTTGAATCAAATAAAAATTAACTACGTTTAAAGTATATGTTTAACATAATAGTGTTTGTACAATACATCGAAGTTTTTCACACCCCATAACTCTGATAAATAACAAAGTATAGCACATTTGGAGGTACGATATCTAATCCACCAGGACACCGACTTTAATTACAACATACGTGTTCCAATATTATCCTTTGTTAAGAGTGACTTAAACGTTAAAAAAATCTCTCTGAAAGCAGTTAAACATTTCCTACGTCTCTAAGACACCTTTTTTGTATCATATATTGAATACTTTACTTACATAGACCAAGATTGTATATATTTACGAGGAAAGTAAGTACTGGTGAAATAGTACCTAATACTACATCCGGCCACCGTATTTACCCAACGTTATCTCCAAGACACAGGCCAGATCAACTTCAATTAGTCATTAAGTGGATTAATTTCTGTCCAAAACTTCCTAAAGGGCTTGCCGACCAACCCTTCCTGAGCAAGCAATAAAACCAGAGGGTGAGCAAGTTGGAAGACCTGTTTACTGTAACGAAAAAATGGGGGATATATTTAACAAAGTCATCTCTAACATTCAGAGAGATGAAAATATATCTTCTCTCCGTCTCGAGCACTTTCTGTCCTTCACTGTAAGTAGTTGATGTTGAAGAAGATGTATCAGGATACAATAGTCACAACACTACGACCGTCTATCTGCCATCTCTACAACGTATACTACACAAACTAATATATAGCCTACATTCATCATTTTTAAGCACTTTCGTTACAATTCCTAGCCAATAAGAGGGTTTCATCCGGGCGCCCAGTTTAGTGCTCCAAGGAATTAAGTTTTAGATTTTACTGCAACTGTCGCTAAGAGGAGTAAAGATCCTGACTCACTAACGAACAAGCAATGTATTCTCCTCCCCTCTCTCCCCGTGACCCACCCCGCAAATTCGACAGAAGGACATAACTCCCTCATGTATAGTAAAGTCTATCAATGAATTTTTATATATATATATATATTTTTTTTGCATTTATATATTTATATATATATATATATATATATTTTGCATTTATATATATATATATATAAATGCAAAAAAAATATATATATAAAAAGATTAATAATATATATTATTTATTTATATATATATATATATATAAATTATTAATCTATTTTTAATCCAAAGATGATTGTACAAATTTTTGGATGAGGTACTAGGTTGGTTAGTACCATTTGTCCACTATATTCTCAAAATGTTAAGAAAAAACAAATCACACGGTTTGTTAATGAGTTATGCATCAAAAAAGCCGAATTAGTTTCTTTGGGCAGCCATAACTCCAAAATGATATTTTTAAGAATTTTTATCACGTAATACATTTATTACAATAAATGTATTACGTGATAAAAATTCTGTTATGGACACCAAGAACTGTATTAAAAAAATTTCAAAAATAATTTTCGATCGAGCACCCTTAAAGCAGAGATAGCGGAAAGCAAAGAATCACTCGGTCATCATATTTATTCAGGGCTATCTCAAAGACGCAGCCCAGATCAACTTATACAGCATGGATTAACGAATCCAACTTCAAAATTCGTTTGCAATAAAATTGATATTCGTAAAGGCAATTTTTCATAACCACTTTATTTATCTAGTCAAAGGAGAGGAATGTTTGCCTTTTTTAAAAGTGTATAAAATATTGTTGCTATATTTTAAAAAAGTTAATTAGGATTGCAAAGAATGATTGTACCATTTTGTAAATATTCTTGAGCACAGATTTAGAATATTACCCTAGCAATTATTTAGTAGAATACTCCAAAATTGCATTTTAAGGTTAAACTGTAGTACATTATAATTCTGTAGGGGGGAAAATTGTAGCTGAGTTCTAATAAACATTACCGCTATTCCTTTAAATAATATGATATTTTATATAAGAAGTCTAATATAAAATGAAAATACCATTTCATAAACAAGAAAAAAAACATGCGTTAGTAGGTCTACATTATTTTGTGGTATATTTTGGACTATCCGATTAGTAGTAGGAAAAAGGCATTAATAATTGAATATTGTTTTATTTAATATATCACTTGCTGACAACCTTTGATTCACTGCAAGATGGTCCTCTACGTTTTCTTACCCTTCCACCCTTGGTTCTCACTAAACCATCACATCAATATAAAGCTCAACCTGTTATCGTTTTTATAGATAACAGAGTTTTATAGTCCAGAAATCACTATAAATCTACTGTAGGAGGATGCAAAGTAGTGCATCATGTCAGAGTTAGTAGAAATGATCTTTAATAATTCACGATAAAAACCAAATTAGCCAAACTTTTGTGTCATGTTTACGTCTTTGTAGGCTATCGGCTGTTTGAAATAAATTATAAATTAAATTAATAACAACATAAAACTTTTCTATATCTATAAAATCCAGTGTATGTTTGTTTGTCTATCCTTTATGCGCTACCAAACCGTCCAGCCGATCGCCATGAAGCTTGGGGAAGTTGTTCTATATACCCCAGGGAAGGTTTCTGTCCTATTCCCGTTTCTTTAATCCCTCAGGGCTCCATCCCTTGGACTTCTAAAGTTTCAATGTTAATCAAATAGCAGGATGCATGAAGGTATAATAAGTCAAATATAAAAAGAATATCAGCTGTAGGTTTTTAATATGTCAAAATTGAATTAAACCATGTGTTAATTTTTTTAACTGTTTATATTTTTATGTTTTGATTTCTTGTATTGTAATAAATTTGTGTTGTATGACATTTACTTGTACTGTTTATTTATTTGACACTATCAGCTGTTGGATAAAAACAAATAAAATGAACACTTTTGAAATAGGCTGTGATGCTTATTGAAATTTAAAATAAAATAAAACATAAGTTTTTATATATTAATCCCGTAGCAAGGCACGGGTAAACAGCTAGTGGGAAATAAAGAAAGTATTGAGAAGCTGTTTCTACCTATTAGGAATAGAATTTCAATCAAACTTTCTTAGTGGGAGTTTATGATAAAAAAGCTAAGTTCCCAACAAATTTCATAAAAATGTTCAGTGGTTCATGATTTCGTGATGAGTGTTCATCGTTTTGGATTAAGAATATAGAAAAAGATTCATTATTATTATTACTGTTCATTTGTAAGACGCCGATCGGAGAGATACGAGCTAATATTAGGGACAAATGAACGTGATAAATGTAGATGAACGAGTGTAGTCATTGCTCAGAAAGAGTTATTTATTAATAGCCCGACAGACAGGGTAACTAAGGGACCTACAGATTTACGTGGAATCCGAACAATGCAGTATTGGTCTGATTTTCAGCTAACTAACAAGCCTGACACTCAGCTATCTTCTCTAATCAACATCTGAAGCTTGACTACCATCCAGCATGGTCACCCCAGATTTCTCTAGTTGTGTTCACATTGATGACAACCATTGAGTGGACACCGTGTCAGTATTAAGAGACTGCAAGGCTGTCGGCCATGTTGGTTTTAATCCTATAAGAACAATGTTATTTGGGAATAGATATTTTATTCGTTATTTATTGACCTGAAGTTGTTGTGTTATTTTGAAAATCATATTGCGCATTGGGCTTGATCTTGATAATTTGAATACATACGCCTAGTTTTTAAAAATAGGTGAAAATAAGAGGAATTTTGTTCTAGATTTTATCGCAACTGGCGCTAAGAGTAGTAAAGATCCTGACTCACTAACGAACAAGCAATGCATTACCCTCCCCTCTCTCCCCCATCATAGCCCCCGCTCCGCAAATTTGACAGATGGGCATAACTCCCACATTTATAGTAAACTCTAGCAATGAATTTTACTTTTTTAGCCAAAGATAACTGTACAAATTTCAGCTCAAAATTTTAACATAAAGTATATCATTTATAGAAAAATAATGCGTAACACTTAAAAAACATATATGTTCTTAGATTTATTATACACCAAGTTGATTAGTAGGCCTACCTTTTGTCCACTATATTTTCAAAATGTTAACAAATTATATCACACGGTTTGTTCATGAGTTTTGTACCAAAAAGACCAAATTAGTCACTTTGGGCGGCCGTGTCTCCACAAAGAAATTTGTTATAATTTTTTCCCGTATCACACAATAATAATCAGAAGTTTTATTCGTAAACATCAAATTTATAATAGTTTTCAATAGAATTGTACAATACAAACTAATACTATTATCAATGATAAAAAGTATAATGGTGGTTAGTTTTGGCATTCCTTAATTCTTTTGATTGTAGTATATCCAGGCTTTGTCGTTGTTTGTTCTAGATTGTTATCGCGAACTATTTGTATGGTCTAGAAATTCGTTAATTGTGTAAATTGACTTACTAACAAGCCAAAAGCGTAGTTCTTTTCTAAGCTTTTTTCTTCTGTTCTCCTAATATGAATAGGTAACGCATTATATGATATTGCCATAGCGTATGCTGGCTTTTTAGCAAATGGGGCAGTTCTGTGTGCAGATAAGTTGTAGTTAACTCCATTTCTTGTTGTTTATTACTTACATATTTATTACTAACATGGATAATAAAAATTTTATTCAAAAAATTCAAAAATAATTTTCGATTGAACATCCTTAAGAGGACTAAGCATAGATCCTATCGCCTAAAATATACTCAACACTTTGTCCCCAAGTAGCTGGGTTACAGCACTACGCCACTAGTACCGACAATTTACTTAAAACACAATAACGATTACTTTCGAAATACGTAGGGCCTAAGAAGATTTTCTTTCGATCTATTTAATTTGAAAGTTTTGTGAAATAAATAATTCGTAGACTCACTTAAGTTGAAGTAAACAATTGTTTATATATTGTTTTATAAATAGCATATTTTATTGTTATGTCATTTAGCAGAACAACATAGTTTGCGAAACTCTGTAGGCCTCTCAACAATATGTCATAAAACCACCCTTAGAGGGCGTTATTAGCAAGCCTCGAAGGAGCGAACATGGGTCAACCCTTACGCCAAACAAAGTTGGAGACAGTGATTAATCCGGGTGATGGGGTTGATCTTGGGGCTGTGTCCAGCTGATAGCGAGGGTAAATACCCCTGACTGATTGACCTCCTTGAGGCTGGAGGGCGTGGCCCACCCCCGGCCCGTCCACCCGGACTGGCGTTGAGGAAACGTGTGGATACGTCATGCTCGTTACAATAAGTACTCCCAGTGGCAAAACGCTTCATTTTACGATAAAATTGTAAATTGAACAGCAGGAACTAAAAATCTAATGCTGTATTTAATTCTTGACGAAACTGTTCAAATCATATCTACTAAGTTAGTGCGTGCTGATAATTTTGTAATAAAAGAAGTAAATTAGTAAACGAAAATTTGACAAAAAAAAAAACGTGAAATTAAAGATGCCGTTTTGATTCACAAAAAACAAAGTGTTCCTATTTGAACGATTAGGTTCATAACATTGATTGTACTGCATCATAACACTTGAGTGTCATTTCATATGTTAAGAACTAACTGATCTGTGAACCATGAGTTGATTTATGTAAAAAATTGATCATTATTTTATAAAATTTTTTACAGTTAAATATGTGGATATTAAAATACCTTTCTTGACAGTTGCAAATTTAACATTTCATAATACTGTATAAACGTACTTCCCACAAGATGGAACTCTAATAATTACGCAGTGTATTAAAGTGTCATACTGAAAGAGTCATAGTGATTGGTTAAAGTGACTCATTAAAGTAATAAACACGAACTCAACAATTGAAATAGAAAACCATGTTTTAGCCCGGCGACGGTAAACTTGTATGTCTAGACTACTAAAGGGCTGTCGACTTCCCAGCGAGGACTTGGCGGTTTGCGAAGCGGCCAACTTAATATAAACGGCATTCAAAGAAATTTACAAAATAAATATATATTTTGAGTGATGTATTATTCTTATTATTTCCTCAAAGTAAGTTTAACATTATCATTAAACGTTTCTTACTTCAGCGGTTGGAAGCGCAATAGAAAAATTGATATTTATTTATTTATTTATTTTACAATGCTACAAAACAGCAACAACACCAATTACATTGCAGCATTAAGATTATAATATTTAAATATGCACATGCAGTTATTATAATATGACCTGATATGTAATTTTTTTACAATTATTATTGATTAAGTGATATTTATTATCTAATGAAACAAAACTCAACCTTCAAAATTACACAAAGAAACACAATTTTGGCGTTAGGAGCAACAAGTAGATTAAAAGTATAAAATGTTTAAAATTGAACTATTTATATTGATGGCAACTCACTTATTATGAAATTGAAGTTATATTCCAGTTTTAGTAGTAATACTATTTTCATTGCCAAAACTTAAAAGTCTGCAGAGGCTGTCAGCCATATTGGTTTTAATCCCATAAGAACAATGTTATTTTCGAACCGGTCCAATTTCGATCACGCGTATCCAAATTAAACAGTTATTTTTGACGGATTCCCCCCCCCAAAAAATTGCATTTGATCAAGAATGAATCTGCGCGTTGGAATTGCTTTGCGAATTTTTGACTAGGTTTATAGAAAAATAGTTAGTATGAAGTTTTTATTTTCACCTATTCAAAACTAGGCGTGTATATTCAAAATATAAAAAAACAAACCCAATGCACAATATGATAACGTGTAAATTGACACCTCATACACAACTTTTGGTCAATAAATAACGAAAAAATATGGATACGCGAATAACTTATGGGATTAAAACCAAAATGCTGAAAGCGTCTGAAGACTCTTAAGGAAGTTGGACAAGAATTCTAAATGCAGTAGAATTGAAAGAACTCATATATAGGACCAGCGTGTACGTGATACCACTCATGAACAAAATATCATTGATTGGTTATCAAATTACGTAGGCTTGTATATAGTAAGTATATAAGTGACAATCAACTATTGCCTTAATCAAGCAATAGTATTCATCTCACACACTTGTTAGTGGCCTAAAACCAGTTTAGTGTTTAGAATATAAATTCCACTAAAACCATTTTTCTCCCTTCAATCATGCAGCCTACCTTGCATCTAGCCCTCTCTACATTTGTTCGTCCATTAGAGCTGAATTGAGGAAAGGTAATAAGTAATAATTTCAATAATTATCGACCTATGTAGCTGTGTAACATTTTTTAAATATATATATATATATATATATATATAATATATATATATATATTAAACTACAGAATATATATACATTCTGTATAACTGTACGTGTATGTGTATGGGTGGGCGGGTGGGTCTAGTATCACTGTACGTGTTTGTGTATGGGTGGGCGGGTGGGTCAATATCTGTACGTGTTTGAGTTATAAAAAGCAAAAATGTACGTTAATGAATACGCCAATAAACCAGACAACTATACTGTATATGAATAGCCTAACAACAACTATATAAACGCTATACACAATTATTTAAACAATTTTATGACGTCTGGGGACGTAAAATTACGAGTTCTATATACATTCTATAAAAATTATTTTAAGAATTTACTTTCTAATTACATATTAGAAATTTATAAAATGTTCAAGTTCAAGAATGGTAGAGTTTTATGCTTTTAAATCTACCCCAAATGAAGATTCACGTATTCCAATTATATAAACAATTTTATGACATCTGGGAACGTACAATTATGAGTCCTTTCAGGATAAAAACCTTGTTAAACCACTTTTATTGACTTGCTCCGAAAAAACCAAACAAACAATTTCGATAAGATCTGGCCGACGCGAAATAAATAAAGGTCCATTATTTCGGGGACTGCGCCGGGGCTACTGGGCGGTCCCACCTTGTATAGACTATCGCCGTTCCACACCGCTGGGCTTGGCCCTCTGCTCACCGGCGATAACTTACCCGTCATCTCGGTGACAGACATCTACTTTGAATGTCTCCGGGCGAGAGCTAAACCTAAGATCTCAATTCCTCATTCGACGTTTTTGACAGCTGATGGAAATTCAATTTAGGATCTATCCGCTGCAATACCTGGGCTGACGTTGACAATTTCATAAAATCAAGGCGTTTGAGTGTCTTCGTAGTGATAAGAGGCTAAGTATTCTATAGAATTTACACTTTAGAGTTTTAACAAGTTTTTCTCTTATTATTAACGACATATCGTACGTTTTAAAGTAGAGTATTCTTTTAGTCAGTATGATTAAAAAGAAATTTCGTTAAATCAAAGGGGGAGGAGGTAAAGATTAAGTACACTTTCTTTCTACCCACTGGAAAATTATCAACAGATTTGCATTTCTCGGCTGTGTCTAATATATAATTGAACGAAAGGAGTAAACTTACGTGCATTTATGCAATAATAGGGGATACCCCTTCAGGCTTCTCATCGCCGCTGTGTCAAGCACTACCTTCCTGAACCATCACATGTGGTAATTCATTCTTTACGCTGTACAGCACTTGACAGCCTTCCTAGCCGAGACAGGACTGAACCACAGAGAAGAAATAAACAGAGGTCGCATCCAATAGTGTGCTGAATGTGTGTCGAGTTAGTGTCGAGCAGTTATTTCTCTAGTTTACCATGCGATGACATGGCAAGCCCAGTCAGTCCTTTCCTTACTCCCCCATTTATAACCGCTACTGAGACGTTTGATGCGGCCACAAGGAAGCGATCTCTGTTACTTTTTCTCTATGACTGGACAGAACTGGAAGATTTTGATGAGGTGAACTACTGTGCCAAGCTCCTATACATGTTATACTTATCTTTTTTTACAAATTACCTACTGATGAGGTGAACTACTGTGCCAAGCTCCTATACATGTTATACTTATCTTTGTTTACAAATTACCTACATTATACAATCATGTAGGCCTAGCCTTCGTATTTGCCCTTCCTACTACTATATAAATGTCATGATTGTTCTCTGGTTATGTTTAGAGTAAATTAAGTTTGTGTACAACTTCAAAACACAACAATCCACACAATCGCGAGGCTGAAATTATAAACATTTTATACTAAATACGAATTATCATTGTTTTGATTTTTGCTGATGAACTGTTTGTTACGAAACATTATTAAGAACCGAATCCATGAAATAGAATCATTTTTTGTTTCTCGTAAACCCCCGTCCCCCCCTATAAAACAGAAACCATAAAAATACATAGAACGTGATATTGTGACTGACACCGTCGATAAACACTATATGTTTCAAGCTTAAATATGTTTTTAAACCCATTTCCAGAGCAGGATTGAGAAGGCGTCATCTACAGTACTAGTAGAGCCCTCCTGGAATCGGTGAGAGCGGAGCTCGCTACTAGAGTGTCCGAGCATAAAGATAGTTCCTCGATAATGATTGATAAAGAACTGGTTTCATGGCAGGATAGGAGACAGTAAAATGTCTACATTCCTCCCAGGACTAGGAAGGATAACTGACATGCCATAACGGAGAGTTCTCTTGGAGTCACTACTGGGATCTTCACTTGTTTCGTATAACGTCTTTTTTTACTTTTTAGGTTTTTAAGTACATTCCTAAGAATATTCTTACTCGAATAATGTTTTAACGTGGCTAATAAAATAAAGAACGTTAATAGTCTTAAAAGACATTGCCTACTGTGATGGCATAGAAATCAAAAGTAGATAGTCTAAAATCTAAAAGACAATACCCATTGCAATGGTATAGAAATCAAAGTAGTTAGTCCAAAAGACAATGCCCATTGCGATGGTATAGAAATCAAAGTAGTTCGTCTAAAAGACAATGCCCATTGTGATGGCATAGAAATCAAAGTAGTTCGGCTAAAAGACAATGCCCATTGTGATGGCATAGAAATCAAAGTAGTTCGGCTAAAAGACAATGCCCATTACGATGGCATAGAAATCAAAGTAGTTCGTCTAAAAAACAATACGCATTGCGATGGTATAGACATCAAAAGTAGTTCGTCTAAAATACAATGCCCATTACGATGGCATAGAAATCAAGGTAGTTTGTGTAACAGACAATGCCCATTGCGATGGAATATAAATCAAGGTAGTTAGTCTTAAAGACAATGCCCATTGTGATGGCATAGAAATCAGAGTAGTTCGGCTAAAAGACAATGCCCATTACGATGGCATAGAAATCAAAGTAGTTCGTCTAAAAGACAATGCCCATTGTGATGGCATAGAAATCAAAGTAGTTCGGCTAAAAGACAATGCCCATTACGATGGCATAGAAATCAAAGTAGTTCGTCTAAAAAACAATACGCATTGCGATGGTATAGACATCAAAAGTAGTTCGTCTAAAATACAATGCCCATTACGATGGCATAGAAATCAAGGTAGTTTGTGTAACAGACAATGCCCATTGCGTTGGCACATAAATCAAAGAAATTAGTCTAAAATACAATGCAGATTGCGTTGGCATACAAATGAAAATAGATAGCCTAAAATACAATGCCCATTGCGTTGGCATACAAATGAAAGTACATAGTCTAAAATATAATGCCCATTGCGATGGAATAATAATCAAAGTAGATAGTCTAAAATACAATGCCCACGGCCATGGCATAGAAATAAAGGTAGTTAGTGTAAAAGACAATTCCCATTGCGATGGTATAGATATCAAAGTATATGGTCACAAGAAAATGCCCGATTTCCATCTTATACGAATAAAGTACACAGTTAAAAGAAAATGGCCATTAAATTGGCCAATTTCGATTATATAGAAATCCAAATAGATATTTTACAGGATAATGCCTAATTGCGATGGAATAGAAACCAGGGTAAGACTGTTAGTATTAAGTTACATAGTCTAAAAGACAATGCTCCAGTTTGTGTTCAACTTCCACAACAGTGTTTAAATGTAAAAATAACAGCGTTATTGTTATTTATCGTTTACATTATCACTCACTGTGTTATTTATATTATTAATTGTTATTTGTATACTAAATAATGATTGAGTTTTATCTTTCTATGTTTGTATTGATTCGATAGGGTTGATTAAACCAAAATATTGGTCACAGCTGCTGACGACGTAGTAGCACGCGCCTACCGTCTACCCAGTTTCCATCGTTTCCATGACATGGAGTGACACAGTGGGGGAAGAGTAGTTCTCAATCTCTCTCACACCAGTGCTTTCAGTAGTTCGACATCCAAATCTGTTTGGATGACAGAAGGCTACACAACTCAGTGTTCTCTCGGTGGGCGTACACTAAATGGCATCTTCATTATGGCCACAATCAACTAAGTTTAGAATGTCCGTGTTAGTGACCTTGCCGACTTGTTTTCACTTTTTGAAAGATTGTTAAGAATCAAACCTTTCAAAGTAACAAAATCACATATGTTCGGATTACACAATGTGAGTCAACCTCTGTTCACAGGCATTCTCATGTAGTAGGCACCACAGAGAAGAAATAAACAGAGGTCGTATCCAATAGTGCGCTGAATTTGTATGAAGTATTTATTTCTCCAGGTCACCATGCGATTACAGGGCCAGTACCTGTCAGTTCCTCCCCAAATATTCAAGAATAAACATAATAATTATTACTACAGATGTATAAAGATTATTTGTAATCTGGGCGGTAGCTGCGGCCATATAAAGTAACCTCTGTTTCTCTTTTTTCTGTGGTGCCTACTACATGAGAATGCCTGTGTCTGGTTGTGAATTGAGGTGGCATTCATTAACAAGTAAAATCTGAACTTTTGATACTTCCGATAGAGACAAAACGGCAAGGTTTCAATAGCTGGCGCCAGATCGTGCTGTGTTCATTACCCTGTCTTCGGCACGAGAGCCCGCTAGATTTACAACGGCGGCGTTTACGTTTACTGCCAGTTGTTTTACAATACAGTATTAATAAGTGTGCGGCGATAAACCATTGAATTATTAATAGTACCATCCGACTGGAGCGAGACCATCGTAAAAGCCCCCCGCTATATAAAGGTGAAATATAGCTTTCCGCGTTCAGTTTAAGGTTATGTTGCTGCACCAGACGTGGCTTTACGGCCGGACAAACAAGTCAACGCCGTTGTGCATAAAACAATGCACACTTCACCATAGCGACGACTCCATTACATTACAATCTTCTCTCTCCACTGTTATTGGCTGATTTATTCCCCATAAACCATCCTCCGCATTTACTGTGATGGCCTCTTTTACTGTAGCGAATGGTTTATTGATTACACCACTTCTAGTTCTAGATTGTATTACACTAATACTATTTGCTATATAGACATACTAAGCTAATGCTTTTGTTGTTGGCACGCGCCTGTGCTGCAATCTAACTGTGATTGGTTACAAATAAGCGCTAGGACTATTTGGAGTCCTATTAGCTCAGCTATTAGTCAGTTCAGCGTGTGCTGGAGACAGATAGAGAGAGGGAGACGGCTGGCGCTACCTGTGAAAACCGAACACGAACTAGTTTCACCGAACAGAAAAACAGACTTCACGGGACCCATATGAGCAGATGTATGTTTCTGTAGTCAATAATATTACTAAATTTCTTAATTATTGATAATTTCATAATCAAACAAGGGAATATCCCTGCACGTATCATGTACCAACCTCATCACTCGCTGATCCAAAACCCAGGTTTTCCATTCGCCAAGATGATCCAAAACCCAGGTTTTCCACTCGCCAATATGATTCAAAACCCTGGTTTGCTACTCGCCCAGACGATTAAAACCCAGGTATGCCACTCGCCAAAATGATCCAAAACCCCAGCTTTACAGCTCGCCAAGATGGTCAGAGCTCCAGCTTTGCCACTCGCCAAGATGATCCATACCCCAGGTTTGCCACTCGTAAAGATGATCCAAACACCAGGTTTACCACTTACCAAGATAATAAAAAAACCCGGGTCTGCCACTCGTCAAGATGATTCAAACCCCAGGTTTGCATCTCGCCAAGATGATCTAAACCATAGGTTTGCCACTCACCAAGATGACTCAAAACCCAGGTCTGCCACTCACCAAGATGGTCCAAATCCCAGGTCTGCCACTCGCAAAGATGGTTCAAACCCAGGTTTCCACTCGTCAAGATTATCCTAACCCCAGGTTTGCCACTCGCCAGTAAAAAGTTTGTCAAAACATTTTACGCCGTCACTTTGCATATCCTCCTCGTATCGCCATTTTTAATGAAGTCGCCAGTCTGTGGTGTCGCGCTGGACCCCGTTTCCTCCCCAACTTTTCAAATTAAGATTTCATGGGTAGATTTTTAAAGTTGGATGTCGTTTCTGTTATCTTGAACGGCCGCTATCTCAGTTGTCATCTGAGGCGAGCCCTGCAGTCCTCTCCTTTCTTTTTTACTTTTACTGACTCCTCTTATCTCCGTCTCATTTATAAATTACGATACTCATCTTGGAATTTCTTCAATGTAATTTCATCCAAATATTATTTAAATTTATTCTTCGTCATTTAAACAAAAACCAATGTTTTATTTATATCTTTACAGATCGGAGGAAACTACATTGTATTTGAGGTTAGAACGTAAATAAAAATAAACGGTTTAGTATTTTTTAGTATAATTATGTAATGATTTTGATAAAAACGTTAACAATTATTTATTGATACATTTGTAAAAGTTAATTTTCATTTATAAGTAGAGAAAGTATAATTTTATTAACAGGGTTCCATTTTTAATATACAAATTGTTTAAGAAGATTTTTACTCAGAACATTTTTAGTAAGAATTTCTTAAATGTTGATGAAGCAGGATATAAATAAAAAAAAAATCTCGAATGCGTTTACCATAGGTTCTTACATTTTTTAGTTTGCATATGATATTTTACTTTCAAATTAACAGATAAGTTACAGTTTTTTTAATCCTGATAAAAAGGACCCTCCTTCCCATTCCTGGAATATGTCTATGATTAGTTACTTAATTCACCCTACGTACACAAGACTGTAGATAAGCGGCCCTAATCACCCTACAGTTATAAGATGGTAATGGACACGTTACAAGGTCACGTTCAATCTCTCCTACACCACTACTTGCTAACAGAATACATAATCGTGTTTGGTTGTATGTTCTTTTAAGTCACCCAAGTAGTCTCCTCGCTAAGGTTCCTTTGTTATATTGACTAAGTATACGGTAGACTGACAACATTAAATCTTACTTAATATTCTGAATATATAAACACACATTTAAAAACAGTGGACCTTTTCCGTTATTTTACTAACACTACTTTGATTATGCTATGTTAGGTTTGGTTAGGTTATGTTAGGTTTGGTTAGGTTATGTTAGGTTTGGTTAAGTTATGTTAGGGTATGTTATGGTAGGTTTGGTTAGGTTATGTTATGTTCGTTGCCGATCAATTTTTCTCATGCAATTTTTCTAAACAAAAATTTCTAACAATTTTTTTTTCCAATGATAGATTTTTCTAATACTTGTTGCCTAATTCAATATTACTAATGATATTCTTCTAATGATAAAATTATTAGAAAAATATCATCAGTATGTAGTAAAAACAAAAGCAACAAAAAGATTCGTTTCTATGGTAACCTAGGCTGAATTCAATCATATCAAAATTAAAAAGTTACATATATAAAGTTATATCAAAATTTGTTGGACAATTGGATCAAATCAAAATCAAAATTGGAGGACAATTATTCATAGATGGTTATGTTTACTACAATGTAAACATTGTAAAAGGTCGTTGGTATTGGAAATGTGCTAAAGTCGGAGAATGCAAGGCGAGAACCATAACTTATCCGGAAGGAGATCAAGTTGTTGTTTTAAAAGGACCAGAAAAGTCACCTCACGATCATCCACCGAATCGCGAAGCAGCGGAAGCCAAAATTGTCAAGTACAATTTGAAAAGGAAAGCTGAAGAACCAGACGCGCGTCCAGCACAGATACTTCGGACTGAACTGGTCGGTTTATCGCAAGGGGTTCTGAGTCAGTTGCCAGAGCGGGAAAATTTGAAACAATCAATGAGAAGGGCACGCAGGAAGGATGACGACTTTATAGATTTGCCCAACCGATATCAAGTCACACAATCAGGAGATAGATTTCTTCTGGCTGATTCTCGCGACGGAGGTGTAGATGAAGGCAGAGTTATTGTTTTTGGTACACGCAGAAATTTGGAAATATTGGCTGCGAGTGAGTCCCCCTTTCGGCTTGTTTTTTCCATCTTGGACAATCCCTCTACCGTCATGTTCAGAGTGAGGGATTGCAAGCTCTTTATAATGACCCTCAGAACCGAGGCATAAAGTTGGGTGCTCACATGATTTTTGCTTTAGCATTTGTTCCCCCGGATGATGTGCGCGAAGCATTTGAACTCGTGAGAGATGAAGTTGACGAAACATTGTTGCCCTTAATTGACTACTTTGAAAAGAATTACGTTGTTGGGATACCTGCACGTGGACGTCGGAGAGCTGTATCTCCTCGTTACCCGATTTCATTATGGAATCAATATAATAGTAC
Organism: Stictocephala bisonia; assembly: GCA_035578905.1. Taxonomy (NCBI): domain Eukaryota; kingdom Metazoa; phylum Arthropoda; class Insecta; order Hemiptera; family Membracidae; genus Stictocephala; species Stictocephala bisonia. Next base: position 3,776,436 of record JAQJVL010000039.1, read on the forward strand.
AGTCAGTGGTTCGCAGCGTAGTGAGGGATGGCACAACCAATTCAATTTGGCGGTCGGAAAAAATCATCCAGACGTTTACACATTCCTGAATGAGTTGAAAAAAGAACAGGCCGATTATGAAACTATAATTACGGAGCTGGCGTTGGGTCGGAAAGTTAAAGCTGGCCAAAAAAAAGTGGAAAACTGCGAATGCGAGGATATTGTCCATTGTTTCGGAATATAATCTTCATAAGGAGGAAAATCGGACTGTAGAGTATTTAACCCTTCTTAACAACTAGTTCTTCCGGTGTCAACCGCGTCAAAGGACTATTTACAATATATACAGTTCCAGACGTTTCGCCCATGCTACGATGTGGCATCCTCAGTGGTTAGGCTGAGACTGACCACTGAGGATGCCACATCGTAGCATGGGCGAAACGTCTGTATATATTGTAAATAGTCCGTTGACGCGGTTGACACCGGAAGAACTAGTTGTTAATAATGACTCCAGCCGCTTAAGCTTACGAAATTTAACCCTTCTTGCTCACACCATAAATCTTGACTAATCAAGTTTGGATCATTTTATCGTGTAATAATAAAAATACAATGAGAAACAATTAGGAATTTTGACTATTTAATTGGGTTAGCAATATTGAAATTAGAAACTCAATCTTAGAAATATTTTTATTAGGTGAATTGCTTTTAGAAAAGTTATTTATTAGAAAAATTGCATTAGAAAAAAATGATAGGGAATCGTTATGTTAGGTTTGGTTAAGTTATGTTAGGTTTGGTTTGGTTATGTTATGTTAGGTTTGGTTTGGTTATGTTATATTAGGTTTGGTTATGTTATGGTAGGTTTGGTTAGATTACGTTATGTTAGGATAACCTAGGTTATGGTTACTGTAAAGAATTAACGGAAAAGATCCAAAACATTATATAATGTAAAATACTCGCAAGTCTAATAAATTAAACATTTTCTCAACTCTAGATTATCTGTCAAGACGCTTTGTAACGTGCTTACCTGCACGTTTTCAAACACGAATTTAACGTAAATTTAAGTGAAAATCAGAAGTGTTGCTTGAAAACTATTTAAAATCGTATATTTCCGACAGAAATTAAATATACGATTTGTTTACTTGAATTCATTATTCACATCGTCATTAATACAATACATTGCTATGTATTCACATCGTCATTAATACAATACATTGCTATGTATTCACATCGTCATTAATACAATACATTGCTATGTATTCACATCGTCATTAATACAATACATTGCTATGTATTCACATCGTCATTAATACAATACATTGCTATGTATTCACATCGTCATTAATACAATACATTGCTATGTATTCACATTTATTCACTCATGACGTTCACGAGAGTAACATTTTATTCAAGTCGTGTAACTAATTTACTATTACAATGGCAGATTTTGCACAGGAAAAAAATAGAAACTGTTACACTCTTTTAAAAATCAAACCTTTTTATATAAAACTAGCTGTACCCGCCCGCCTCACCGTATTGAGTGTGATTATTAAACTCATAGTATATTATTAAAAATAAATCAATCACAGAGCAGCTTTGTAATGTCGGATCAATAATGAAATGTAAAACATACAAAATATACATGTTTACTTATTTACAAAACAGCTGTTATTAATTTACTAAAATCAACCCAATGTTATCCTTATGGAACAATCTTCTAGGTGTCGTTTCTAACCCTTAGGAGTACTTTATCAAGATGGAAATACTTTAGTTGTCCTATTTAAGACATAAAGAATCAGTGTACAACATTTCAGCTCTCTACCTACGTGGGAAGTTGGAGAATTAGCATTGAGTGAGTGAGTAAGCCAGGGCTTTGCCTTTTATATATACATATATGTATAGATTGTGCATCAAGAATACTATGGGAATTTTTGAGGCTATTGGGACGGAGTCCTGAGGTCGGAGAGGGATCCTTTCTTAGTGAGCCTCTAGGGGCCAAGATAATACAAAATACAAAATTTCAAGTCGATTGGATTGGGAGAAATAGTCATTAGTGGTAAAAGGCTTTTAAATACATACATCTACTTTATGGATTTCGCATCAAAATTCTATAAAATAAATAAAAACAATACTAAAAATACTCAAATAGAAAAACCTATTGATAAAATTCCAGGCAGAACCGCCTAGTTACATACTACTGTATGTGCCATTTAGATTTCTAGATAAGTGAACCTGCCATGCGGCCACGGCCTGGTAGATATCGTTTGTCCTCATTCATTATCGTCAAGTATCTATTAATCTAGATACCATCGGCCATGTCACCTGGCCGACAATTTATCAATGACTATGTACAGTACTTATACACACAACCCGCTGACGTGGGCAAAGATGGCGGCGACACACCGCTGATGAATATTTATGACTTACGACCAGACACTTCGGCGATTGGCCATCAACTAAAATATAAAAAACGCATTGGCATGACAACTAGGTTAGCGCTTAATTAATTAATATTACCAATACAAATTAATTTTCCAGAAACAATGTAATACATGAAAATATAATGCAACGTGTTTAGTGAAGTATATTGGTGATATTAGTGGCGCAATATTTCAAAATAAGGAATTAGTTTAGCAAGTGGAAACTTGGACGTACTCTTGGCCTAAAACATCTTGGATGGATACTGAAAGTGGATCTTATTATAAAAGATGGAAAGACAATCACAGACAAAATTAAACACGGCATACGGTATTAGACGTTTGGCAAGTAGAATTGGGTGTATATAATCAAACGTACAAATTTTATTTTAGTAAAATTATTGCAGTTTGAGATGTTAGATTTAACACTTAAACAGATATTTTTTTACTAAATCAACGCTATGTACTGTAAACCAGAGCATATGACTAAGTACATATAACTAAGTACATATGACTAAGTACAAATGACTAAGTACATATGACTAAGTACATATGACTAAGTACATATGACTATGTACATATAACTAAGTAAATATGACTAAGTACATATGACTAAGTACATATGACTATGTACATATGACTAAGTACATATGACTATGTACATAGAACTAAGTACATATGACTAAGTACATATGACTAAGTACATATAACTAAGTACATATGACTAAGTACATATGACTAAGTACATATGACTATGTACATATAACTAAGTACATATGACTAAGTACATATAACTAAGTACATATAACTAAGTACATATGACTAAGTACATATAACTAATTACATATAACTAAGTACATATGACTAAGTACATATGACTAAGTACATATAACTAAGTACATATAACTAAGTACATATAACTAAGTACATATAACTAAGTACATATAACTAAGTACATATGATTGTATGAGGCATTTCATATTGACGTTTTTACGTTTTGTATTTATTTCTATACTATAATTCAAGAAATATTTAAAAAAAAACAACTTATATAGTTAAATATTTTGTTTTGTAAAAAAATTAGAAAAATATTAATAATAAAATATCTAAAATGTAACTAACTATTAACATTGAGAAATGTTCGGTTCTACTTTCGTAATAGTGATAAACGCAATTATATTGAAACATTAAGATGTATGATAGTTTAAAAAAAATAGTAATTAATATAACAATAAATAACAACAGACTATTACGAAAAAACAAAATATTTGTTAATGTAATACAACTAAGAAAACTGATATAAAATCAAGATTCCAATTTTGGATTATGCCACTTAAATGCAGTACAATGAAGAAAAAATAGTTTAATGAAATAACAAATAAAAATAAAAATGATAGTATGATAGAACAATGTGCTAAGCTGATACCCCATCTATAAATTAAAAGATTTGGCACAATCTATTCCGAGCTCATCCTAACGTTCTATCCGGCCGATTTGCTGCAATTTTTCTTTCATGAAAGGTATTAGTGCACAGATAAGGCAGCAGGTATGGGATTCAATTTAAGTCTGACCTTACTCAAGTTGTGCTCAAACGAGACTCAATTTATGATTTTCCTATGGGTTTTCCCCACTCAAACATACACAGTATATATCAGGTGGTAATTTGTTTTGGTCTAAAAACAGTGCAGCTAAGTTGAAGTTTTTGATTTATGAGAATTTCACTTAGTGTGACTTCTCACCACTAAGTGACCATTAGTGTGACAGAACACCAATCTTTATTGGTGTATACTTTTATATTTAGCATGTTTATTAACCTTATTATATCTTTCTTCCATTTAGGTATATTTTATGTTATGGTGTTGTAATCATAAACTATTTGTTTATATAAATGTATAATTTTAATGTGTGTTATAATTTGCTTTGTATGAGTTATGTATATAATTTTCAAAATGATCTATCTTTCCTAGTTGGTTGTTATCTATTTTATATTATATATCTTGTTATTTATCTCGTATAAATAGTGGTGTCTAATAACTTTGGCTAAACCTTTTGTAAAAACGGTGTTTACCGTTAATAAATTAAATAAAAAAAAAGAAGATTTATTTTCCGTATTCATCCATTTTATAACAAAATTCAATATAACACACGAATTAAAGTAAAAGCGAAATAGTAAATTATAACTGTTATACATAAAAGTTACAAATCTTTGAAAAATACCTTTACAGAAAAATTTTAATTTAAGGTAGGTATTAATAAATGTATATTTTGTAATTAAATTATAATCAATGACAAATAAATGTTGATTACAATTTCATTTGCAGAATTTCCTAAGTTAATCCGTCCTACATAGGCCTACGTATGAAAAAAAGGTTGTAATTTAACGAAATTATGATGACTAACCAATAAAACGAATTACGTTTTTCATACTACAATATAAACAAATTTACAAGAAGCTCACAATTTTAAATAGTAAATTTTCAAAAAAATTCATCTCAATAAAATATTTTTCTTTATATATAAAATCAAAAAAATCTTTGAAATAACATGATTTAAAGGTTTATAATTTATTTTTAATTTTTGACAATTCTTTACGGAGTGTAGCGGGTGTTTTTTTACTGTACTGTGGTTATATTAAAAAAATAAGAGTAATTCTCTTGCACCAGTACATTTTCGAAAACATTTTCTCAAAAGAAGTAAAAATGAAATTGCATAAACGTGAATGAATTGCATAAACGTTATTTTTATTCTTGTAGAACGCGTATTCAGGTAGTTTGTGAAATTATATTCAGGCTTTTTAGATAATATTTTACTGCGTTCTGAAGTTATAAGAATATTTCATATGAAACATAACTGAACTATTTTAAATAAATTTAAAATTGTCCTTGCAGTGTGAGTTGGAAATCACTAACATACAGGCGATGCATTGTAACTCAAACTCAACAGTCTTAAGTAATCAAGATTAATTTTAAACTACGTCAAATTAAGTCACTTTTAAATTATACCTCGCTCTATGTTGATTTGCCACGAACGGTGTTTATTTAAATAACACAGGTGTTGAATTTTAACAACAGGAAACAGATAACATCATTGCAGCTAATTATTCATGTTTCTGCCCTTTCTCGTAAATTACTGCTGCATTTACTAAGAAGTACCTTAGCCACAGCCTTCAGAAGCGTTTTACAAGACTTGATTTATCTAAATAAAAGTTACAAGCAATATTAATATTCGCTTTTCATTTATAGAAGTTTTTGAAGTACTGTACTGAAGATATGAAGATTTTATGGAAATTTCTTAAAATAACAAATTTTTGTAATAGTAAATTTTCTTTATTAGATTATAAATATAAGTTCTATCACCAAGCGTTTACTTCTAATCTTTTAAATTTTACGACTAAGTGACACTTTTATGACAGTGAAATTTGCATTAAAATTATTTTATTGAATAAACTTAATTGGAAAATCGCAGTAAAGAAGTTACATACAGGCATTTAATATCCACTAAAAAAACTCATAACAATTATTATTTAGTTCATTTATTTAGTATCTTATTACATAGTTAATTGTAAGCCTGAACGGAAAGCTATCAGTAATGTTGAATTCATGCAAGCCAAAGTTGGCAACCTAGGAACTTCTATGCATTTTCATTACGCAGTCGTTAGTTTTCGTGAGAGAAAACGAAGCACCTTCCACTATATAGGTATATGTATATAGTAGCACATTTCAGAACAACACAGATGTATGGAATGTTATTCTAAATGTTTCTTTTCGAGCTCTTTGGTAGAGTTCGCCCTGAAACAGAGTCGTCTCATCAGCGTACTGGACGAGTCGCCCTTTTTCTACTGATGATCCAACATCGTTGACATATATCAGGAAAAGTAGATGATTGAGTATGGAGCCTTGAGGGACCCCATAGCAGATTCTCCTCTCCCGATCTAGCATTATACTTACAAATTGTGTTCCATGACTGATATACGATTGAATTCACTTAAGTGGCACTCCTCGTATCCCATAGTATTATAGTATGTGAATCAAGGTGCTATGAACAACACAGTCAAAGGCCTTTGACAAGTCAAGGAACACACTGAGTGTCTTTTCTCGTCTTTCAATACCCTTCACTGTCATCATGTCGACCAGACGCACAACTGCATCTATCGTCGATTTACCGCCTCGTAAACAGAAGTGGTTAAATTCATAGTAGATTTGACCTTTCAAGAAAACTGACGATCCGAATAAGGAAAACCTTTCAAAGACTTTGCTGAAGGCCGGTAATACTGAAATTGGACAGTAATTTTCAGTTGAAAAAGGATCGCCCTTTTTGAGAATTGGGGTCACTTTTGCTTTTTTGAGATCGGAGGGAAATGTTCCCAAACGAAAAGATCAAATGCTGGAGTGGCTTCAACAGGTGGCTCGAGCACTGCTTGAGAAGCTTTATAGATACGTTATTTATGTCATTTGTCAGAATAACTTTGGCTGAAAGCCACCAATAACTTTGGAAATGTCTTCTTCTGACACTGGTGCCAGTGCTATGGAGGCAACTGAGCTAGGCAGTGAAAAAGAGAGCGGCTGACTTGTAAGTCCATGATCAGCTCCAACCGAGGCAAAAAATCTGTTGAATTCACTAGCGACCGTAAAGGAATCGGTAACTCGTTCATTTACAACTTGCAACTCAATTCGTTTATCAGTTCGTGTGTTTTTATTGTTTATTATGATTCATGCTGTTTTTGATACGTTTTTTTTGAAGTGAGTAATGATTTAGTGATAAGCCAACAGCTTTTCAAATGTTGAGAAGAAAGAATGTTTATTTCCGCTGGGAGCTCTGTATGTTCCAATGACTGTCAGTTGTGATTTCTTTATTCTGATATTTACCCCTGTGACTTCTAAGTGTTTGTCTGAGGGGTCAGTTTGTGTGTAAGGAGTAAAATAAAAGTTTTATTTCACAAAAATGGCCACCCCTCTACCTTTAGTGGAGGAGCGACAGTAATAATTGGCCAACTGATAATTTAGAATTTTGAAAAGTTGAATGTTGCTGCGGTAACAACAAGCAGGTCGGGATTGAGTTCCTCGCACATGAGAGTTAGCTCTTCCATCTAACCTAACCTATAGGAATATGTTTAAATAATTAAACCAGTACAGTATTTTATTTTGCTAAAATGATTGTTTAATGATTCCTGAAACTTGTTTTGTAACTTATACGAGATATAAATATACTTCAATAGAAAATAGTATGAGTTTGGAGTACAGCTAAAGGAGTTTGACTGAATAAATTTAATTCATAAACATCGAGAAAATACATGGAAACGGGCAGAGTGATGAGGGATGTGCTGGAGGGGTCGTGACCGGTTAGAGATCACCGATCGCCATTTAGATTTCCAGATAAGTGAACCTGCCATGCGGCCACGGCCTGGTAGATATCGTTTGTCCTCATTCATTATCGTCAAGTATCTATTAATCTAGATACCATCGGCCACGTCACCTGGCCGACAATTTATCAACGACTATGTACAGTACTTATACACACAACCCGCTGACGTGGGCAAAGATGGCGGCGACACACCGCTGATGAATATTTATGACTTACGACCAGACACTTCGGCGATTGGCCATCAACTAAAATATAAGAATAAATTAACTTTATATCTGTATTTAATTAATTAGACGCCCAGATAATAAAATTAATAGCAATCTTTTAGAAAGCTGTTAGGCAGAATAACGAGAAGGTCCTAAAATTAAGTCATTAGCTAAATAAAATACATAAATTTAACTATTAATATGCAAAATTAATTGAATAAAAGAAACTTAAACACGCAAGTGGGAAGAGAGTAAATTGCATGATACAGACATATACTAAATAAAAAAAAATCACATTTAAAAAAGGGAAAGATACATTTCATAATTAAATTAGGATTAACTATGTTTATTGAGGAAAAACAGGAAAATACAGTAATCTTAAATAACTGTACTAAGTATAACGTTTATTGAACATTTTGTATTTAAAATAAAACCAATCGAGGAAAATCAAGAGTAAATGCTACTTCATAGTGTGAATATAATCATAAACTACAAAGTATTTCAAATATGTAACGAGTACATATATGTAACAAATATGTAACAAGTACATATTTATAGTTAACATCAGTATTTGTAAAAAAAAAAACTAAGTTCCACGCATCGATGTTGTATGTGCATACAAGCCAGCATAAGAAAATTCAATACCTATATTATACAAATCAATAGGGTACATGCTAGGGGAACCTCCTGAACGCTTCTCGTGCCAACCTCAGCTGCGCTCGTAACACCTCGGTCTGTGACTTTTGACTACAAATATCAGTAGATACACTATCTAGTAAAACCATAATATGTTAATTTATGTACATTTTGCACTACATATTACTAAGCTTACTTCAACAGTTTATGTAGCAGCTCATGATTAGTTAAATAAAATAACTCCATTAGATTAACATTGAACCCTTAAAGGCCAGTGAGGTGGGCCCTACAAAAACTATGCTTAAAAACTGCCCTAGGAAAAAAACATAAATTCATAGTTTCTTTACGTTTGAACGAATTGTTTAGTAATAGGCGTATATTATGGTGATATAAATACATACATTCGATTTTATCCTGAATATATGAAGACTACTCCTTGTAACATTATATGAAAGCACTAAAACCTCTTGAATAACATCAACATCATAATTTACATTCCAACAACTGTTAACATTTTAAAATATTGTCATGGTTAAAAAAACCTACTTTGAGGGCATTCCGTGCACCTCTAAAAGGAAATATTGAACATTGATGACCTTATAGCACAACTACTAATAGGGGAACATATTTTGACACCTCAATTGTAAAAATGTATTAAGAAATAAGAGGGGAGTTATGCTAAGAGGCTCCTATTTTGGATTAATTGCTTTATAACGTTCTCTATACTTATTAAAATTAACGATAGTTATGAATTGATGGTATTTCTTTTTTTAGACACCTTCTGAAAAATAAAACAATGACTACAAAACTATAAATTGTATATATACCTAAATATACAATATTTTTCAGAAAATGCTGTTTTAAATTTGTCATGTTATCGTATTTTTAAAAGAAGAAATACATTACAAATAAATAATGATTATAGTTATTTAAAGAGCATAATGTAATTAAAATTCTATTTATAAATGATGAAAAGAATTACCCATGTTTTGCTTTTAATTATTTATTTATTTAAACAGAAAATAATGTTTTAATGATTGTTGAAACAGGCAGCTGGAGGAAGAAGATCGTCTTATCTGTCAGAGAGGGTCTGCGCCGAGTCTTATCAGCGCATCCCCAACCTCCCCTGGGGCTAAAGGCAGATGACTGAACCCGATAACACGACAGAGAGAGAAGATAAGAAAAAACGCTCTGGAAATTACAAAAATGTGCCCTTTAACTATCTACCCTTGCATCTTAATTTGGAGCGGCGACACACCACAACTCCATTAAAACTGTAATAAGTTGTGTATGAAAAGTTTTGGCGTAAAAAAGTGGTGGCTTAGCCGCGGGCCCCCCGACCCCCGATAGCCCTGACGGATTGCGATCATATTGCGCTGTCTCCCCCCCCCCCGCCGTGTTTGATTTACGTTTAACATTCTGTTTAGCTCGGAGTAATTTTAGTATGTTTATAACTTTGATATTTTAATTTGAAATATTACATATTTATATATTAATTTCTATTTTACATACAAACTGGCTTTGTTCAAAAAATAAAAAAAGCAAAGTAAATTTCTTCTCTCATACGAGTTTAGAGAATTATTACCTTCAACCACCGTTTACCACAATAATGTGTACATGTGCAATGTTAATTGTCTAGTATTTATTTGAATTATATAATCAATTATTTTTAAGTAACGATTCGATATGTAAATCTTTTATTATATTTTTTTACTTCAACAATAAAGGCTTAAAAACATGTAAGTCCACGCTTTTATGTAAGTACTTGATTTTGCGCATTTGTTACGACTTAAATAATTTTAAATTAAACTTTATTTCTCCTTCAAAATGTAAAACGCACATTTAGAGGTAAATATTAATCAGCTGCAATATTTTTCCACTGTAGTTTTCAATTTGAACATTAACAACAATTACAATACACTACATAACAAAGTGTGTATTTTATTGTTATGGACAGCTTTCTTTTATTTTTAGTGTTGGTGCTAATTAAAGTTACAATATTTTATGTATCACACAAAAACAATTAAAATTACTGTTTTAAACTTACGTTTTGAATATTTTCACAGGCCCTGGAGTTAATACCTTACGGACTCTTGTACCGTTTAGGACGACGATATAGTGTAAATAAATGTATTTTATCTTTACGAGTATATTCCAACCAGCACACAGCAATATACTGGTAGGCAAATTTATCACTACCGTTACTACTACAAATGAAACATCAATTATTGGAAGTAGTTGAACGGCACAATATACAGTTTTATTCTGCCGTGTTTGAGAGCATGTAAATGTGCTTTACATTAATGTTAAAACCTACGAATCAGGTAACTTCTTTGAAGTAGTACATGTAATATTAATACAAATGTAGGCTATATATTTGTTAAAATAGTGTTAATTGTTTACATTCAATATAGTTATTCTGAAAATAAAGTTGTAAATTAAAATTTGTAATCAACATCATTGCATTACAAAGGATACAATCACTGAATAAAGATTAAAGTTGATAGTAAAAAAAAAAAAAAAATAGATATATGAACATCACTTATTTTCCAACTCGATTGAGATAATTAAAATGTTGTATTAATTTAATAATGTTGTTCAAATTATAGTAAACAATATATATTTTCCTGGCAACACACCCAGAAATATAAAAATCCAGTTTCACCTATTTAACCGATAGACGTTAAAATATACAAAAGTTCGTTAAAGCAGCTGTTTCAAGATATTTTTGACATTTAAAAAAGAAAGTACCAATCATGATTATTTTGTTAGTATGGTGTTTTTGGGCCTCACAAGAAACTGTTACCATTTAAGAATATTACACTTCTAAATTTGAAGAGACGAATAAATTTATCAGATCTTAATTTAACAAAAAATCCTTCCAATAACACAAATTATTTTAAAGATATATTTGTAAAAGCTGTAAAGAACAAAACATTTTTTTATAATTTTATACTTATTTACATACTATTTTAAAGTCATATTATTCATTCATTATTGATTAATAAGACGCCGATCGTAGACATATGGGCGAATATGAGGGATGAATGAGTGTGATGAGTGTAAATGAACTTAGTGTGATGATGAGTGTAGTCATTGCTACTACACTCGTTCGACTTAGCTCGGAAAGGACTATTTATTACAGCCCAATAGCCAAGGCAACTATGGGATCTACAGCTTTACGTCGAATCCTAACCACGTAGTGTTGGTCTAATTTTCAGCTAACTAACAAATCTGACACTCAATTTTTATCACCAAACAACATCTGAACCCTGATTATCATCCAACATGGACACCCCAGACTTCTCTAGTAGTTTTTAATCGATGGCAACCATTGAGCGGACGCCGTGTCGGTATTAAGAGGATCGAGCTGGAACCTATCGCCTAAAATCTCCCAAACACTTTAATTAATAATCACTCCGAATATTAAGTTTAACTTTAATTTGAATAGTATCAAAATGTGTGTTATTAAAACACTATTAGCATTTCATATGCCCAAAGGAGAACGGGCGCACCGCGTAACACTATTTTAAATATGTATAAAATATTGTAATAGTAATCATAACAGTTTACTAAAAATAAAACGATACGAACGAGGACATAACAAACAAACAAAATACTGATTTACAGTGATCGTTGTATCTAAAATAAACATTTATTTTACAAAAAATTAGAAAAACACACTTTGGTCAAAATAAAAAAAAAAACAAAGTTCAGTTTAGTTTGAATGAACGAACATTATATGTAAAACAATACAAGGCAAAAAGCATACAATTTATTTGTAGGATTCAGAACAGCAGGAGTGGGTGTTCGATAGCATATAATTTATTCATACGCTGATAAGAGATAAGGTATCACGTGTGTGTGTTTGTGATAACAGCTATCTGATGCTGGCAGCTTCCTTGAAGCCTGTAACTGGGTTATATAGGTAAATTACAATATAACCTATAAATATAAATTGCTAGAGCAACTGTACAGGTCTCCCTTGTCGGTGAAATATGTAAAACGAAACCAAGTTAGTACTGTTACTTCAAAGGAGCCGTTTCTCTCCACGAAACCACCCAAATCATGAGGTTTTATGATTTGTTTATGTTGTTATGTAACAAAGAACACCATTTTTATGTTGTTTTTCACGTCGGGAAACTCATCTGAGTCAATACAGTAATAATAATGTTTTAATGCAATGGACATTACAGCTGTAGGCTACTACAGCTGAATTCCCATTCTGGATCTCATCAGTAAATTATACATAGGGCTGAGTAACTACTTCATGGCTCATAATGAGGAAAAAAAGGAAAATAGAGATTCCGTAAATTTGGAGCTGTCCACGTGTACCCCATTTTGTAATATTTCTATTGTTATACTGTCTAGTTTATTATTATTATTTTTTTTTTTTATATTTAGACTATATCTATTACAAATCTACCCAGAAGCCATCAGACCACACTGAAAAAATCAGGCAATTTGTATGGTGAAACGAGCAATTGAATCTGTTAAATAGACATACATATTTTTTTTAATCAAGCTAATTAGGTTTGTACAAGAAGTTTAAACTCGCGAAACGACACTTTCTGAAACCAACAATTGGACCAGATAAGGACAGTACCAATACGTGGAATAACTGGTTAACTCATAACGAATACGGGGAGTAACTGTTTTGAGCGATAACGAATACGGGGAGTAACTGTTTTGAGCGGAAACGAATACGGGGAGTAACTGTTTTGAGCTATAACGAATATGGAGAGTAACTGTTTATTTCGTTAACGAATACGGGGAGTAACTGTTTTGAGCGGAAACGAATACGGGGAGTAACTGTTTAGTTCGTTAACGAATACGGGGAGTAACTGTTTAGTTCGTTAACGAATACGGGGAGTAACTGTTTAGTTTGTTAACGAATACGGGGAGTAACTGTTTTGAGCGGAAACGAATACGGGGAGTAACTCTTTTGAGCGGAAACGAATACGGGGAGGAACTGTTTAGTTCGTTAACGTATACGGCGAGTAACTGTTTTGAGCGGAAACGAATACGGGGAGGAACTGTTTAGTTCGTTAACGTATACGGCGAGTAACTGATTTGAGCGGAAACGAATACGGGGAGGAACTGTTTAGTTCGTTAACGTATACGGCGAGTAACTGTTTTGAGCGGAAACGAATACGGGGAGGAACTGTTTTGGGCGGAAACGAATACGGGGAGTAACTGTTTAGTTCGTTAACGTATACGGCGAGTAACTGTTTTGAGCGGAAACGAATACGGGGAGGAACTGTTTAGTTCGTTAACGTATACGGCGAGTAACTGTTTTGAGCGGAAACGAATACGGGGAGGAACTGTTTAGTTCGTTAACGTATACGGCGAGTAACTGTTTTGAGCGGAAACGAATACGGGGAGGAACTGTTTAGTTCGTTAACGTATACGGGGAGTAACTGTTTTGAGCGGAAACGAATACGGTGAGTAACTGTTTAGCGATAACGAATACGGTGAGTAACAAATGAATGCGGAGAGTAACTGGTTAGCTCGTTAGCGAATACGGGGAGAAACTGTTGCGACGAATATGCAGAGAAATATTTCAGCATTTTAATGAATACGGGGATAACTGTTTTGGCGTAACGAATACGTGGAGTAACTGGTTAGCTCGATAACGAATACGGGGAGTAATTGTTTAGCTATAGGTTCAATATAATTAACTAAATTAAACATTGTAAGGAATAAAAACTGTAGCGTTAACACATTGCATACTCACTTATACATTTAACAACATAAATATTTATAGAACTGATAAAGGTAAAAACAATTCAAGGTACAAAGAGAAAAGAAAGAATGGAGTATAAGGCAAAACGGTTGAGAGGGAAAAGCCCCTTCCCTCCCAACGGAGTTGATTGAATAAGCGAGTAGAGGGCGCGATACCATCGGCCGCCTTGCTTAGTCCAATATCAACTGATAAGGGGTGGCGATAGTCGCCTAGCAACCGTATCGCTTCGCCCATCGCTCTTATCGCCTTTACTTCGCTGCTGCCAACAATTGAAACTCACTTCACCTGGTTTGGTCGACTGATTAATGTCGATAAATCGGTTATACGATTCTAAACGATATCGATTAATGACCTCGATTTGAATTCAAAATTACTTTAATCTTTACAATTAAGGAACCCCACTATTATTTAAGCCGCTGTTTCATTACAGCAACGTAATTTTCGATCTTCATAGAGATACGCTTTAAATATTTCTGCAGTCGATAATTGATAACCTTTTTACGTCAGCAGAAGTTGTTTATCGACTAAGGACAGGTTTTACTATCAGATAGCGCTGAGGTAAGGCCTCGTATCTCTACAGCCATCTAATCGAGCATCTTAGTTATTTTACCTATCGATTAAATCACTTCTTAACTGAAGGTTACAGGAAACGTTTATCGACTTTTTCGTCTGTCTCGAGACTTTTTATGTTCGTTAATTTTATTGATAATTTATAACCTTCAGATTCCAACAGATCCCATTAGTACTGCTGAATAGAATCATGAGTGTTATGAAATCGAATGTTCGATCAAGCATTCACAATCAATTCATCGTTTATATCATAAGGTGTTAATGTGTAATATAACTTCGAAACTTGGATTAACTAGATAAAATTACATGAAATGCCACAGAAAACGATTGTTAATTATTGTAATGGTGTTTCTAACATTACTACCACAAACAACAATACAGGTATTCGGTTTCCTGTTTTCGACTTCAGACGAGTCGGTTATTCACTATCAGAAGTGTTTTGCTAATCAATGTTAGAGTAAGCAAAAGCTATGTTAACTATTGAAAAGTTAAGCTTACAGTCTATGTTAACAATTTCAATTATGCTCAATAATTAATATTTCTGTAATGGAACTAAGCATTTCTATTCAATTTAGAAAATATTGTTCTAGAACAGTTGAGTTATTTACATTTTTAATAGTGGATCATTTTTATGGTAGCCCTTTAATAAGACATTTTATAGTAATATATTTGTTAAAACACTTATTGTGTAGTATTTAAATGTACAACAATTTGTGTGATATAAATAAATCAAATACATAATAATAGTAGATTATGTTAGTCCAAAATATAATTGAATTATTATTACTAACACAACGAATTGAAAACTCCTCAACAACAAAGTGCATACATATTTATATTTCATTGTATTGTTACTCCAAAAACTCCTCTACCACGAAGTACACATACATATTTATATTTCATTGTATTGTTACTCTAAAAACTCCTCTACCACATAGTACATACATATTTATATTTCATTGTATTGTTACTCTAAAAACTCCTCTACCACAAAGTACACACATATTTATATTTCATTGTATAGTTACTCTAAAAACCCCTCTACCACAAAGTACATACATATTTATATTTCATTGTATAGTACTCTAAAAACTCCTCTACCACAAAGTACATACATATTTATATTTCATTATATAGTTACTCTAAAAACTCCTCTACCACAAAGTACATACATATTTATATTTCATTGTATTGTTACTCTAAAAACTCCTCTACCACGAAGTACATACATATTTATATTTCATTGTATTGTTACTCTAAAAATTCCACTACTACGAAGTACATACATATTTATATTTCATTGTATTGTTACTCTAAAAACTCCTCTACCACGAAGTACATACATATTTATATTTCATTGTATTGTTACTCTAAAAACTCCTCTACCACGAAGTACATACATATTTATATTTCATTGTATTGTTACTATAAAAATTCCACTACTACGAAGTACATACATATTTATATTTCATTGTATTGTTACTCTAAAAACTCCTCTACCACAAAGTACATACATATTTATATTTCATTGTATAGTTACTCTAAAAACTCCTCTACCACAAAATACATACATATTTATATTTCATTGCATTGTTACTCTAAAAACTCCTCTACCACGAAGTACATACATATTTATATTTCATTGTATTGTTACTCTAAAAATTCCACTACTACGAAGTACATACATATTTATTTCATTGTATTGTTACTCTAAAAACTCCTCTACCACAAAGTACATACATATTTATATTTCATTGTATAGTTACTCTAAAAACTCCTCTACCACAAAGTACATACATATTTATATTTCATTGTATAGTTACTCTAAAAACTCCTCTACCACGAAGTACATACATATTTATATTTCATTGTATTGTTACTCTAAAAATTCCACTACTACGAAGTACATACATATTTATATTTCATTGTATTGTTACTCTAAAAACTGCTCTACCACAAAGTACATACATATTTATATTTCATTGTATAGTTACTCTAAAAACTCCTCTACCACAAAGTACATACATATTTATATTTCATTGTATAGTTACTCTAAAAATTCCACTACTACGAAGTACATACATATTTATTTCATTGTATTGTTACTCTAAAAACTCCTCTACCACAAAGTACATACATATTTATATTTCATTGTATAGTTACTCTAAAAACTCCTCTACCACAAAGTACATACATATTTATATTTCATTGTATAGTTACTCTAAAAACTCCTCTACCACGAAGTACATACATATTTACATTTCATTGTATTGTTACTCTAAAAATTCCACTACTACGAAGTACATACATATTTATATTTCATTGTATTGTTACTCTAAAAACTCCTCTACCACAAAGTACATACATATTTATATTTCATTGTATAGTTACTCTAAAAACTCCTCTACCACGAAGTACATACATATTTATATTTCATTGTATTGTTACTCTAAAAATTCCACTACTACGAAGTACATACATATTTATATTTCATTGTATTGTTACTCCAAAAACTCCTCTACCACAAAGTACATACATATTTATATTTCATTGTATAGTTACTCTAAAAACTCCTCTACCACAAAGTACATACATATTTATATTTCATTGTATTGTTACTCTAAAAACTCCACTACCACAAAGTACGTACATATTTATATTTCATTGTATTGTTACTCTAAAAACTCCACTACCACAAAGTACGTACATATTTATATTTCATTGTATAGTTACTCTAAAAACTCCTCTACCACGAAGTACATACATATTTATATTTCATTGTATTGTTACTCTAAAAACTCCTCTACCACGAAGTACATACATATTTATATTTCATTGTATAGTTACTCTAAAAACTCCTCTACCACGAAGTACATACATATTTATATTTCATTGTATTGTTACTCTAAAAACTCCTCTACCACAAAGTACATACATATTTATATTTCATTGTATTGTTACTCTAAAAACTCCTCTACCACAAAGTACATACATATTTATATTTCATTGTATTGTTACTCTAAAAACTCCTCTACCACGAAGTACATACATATTTATATTTCATTGTATAGTTACTCTAAAAACTCCTCTACCACAAAGTACATACATATTTATATTTCATTGTATAGTTACTCTAAAAACTCCTCTACCACAAAGTACATACATATTTATATTTCATTGTATTGTTACTCTAAAAACTCCTCTACCACAAAGTACGTACATATTTATATTTCATTGTATAGTTACTCTAAAAACTCCTCTACCACGAAGTACATACATATTTATATTTCATTGTATTGTTACTCTAAAAACTCCTCTACCACAAGTACATACATATTTATATTTCATTGTATTGTTACTCTAAAAACTCCTCTACCACAAAGTACATACATATTTATATTTCATTGTATTGTTACTCTAAAAACTCCTCTACCACAAAGTACATACATATTTATATTTCATTGTATTGTTACTATAAAAACTCCACTACCACAAAGTACATACATATTTATATTTCATTGTATAGTTACTCTAAAAACTCCTCTACCACGAAGTACATACATATTTATATTTCATTGTATTGTTACTCTAAAAACTCCTCTACCACGAAGTACATACATATTTATATTTCATTGTATAGTTACTCTAAAAACTCCTCTACCACGAAGTACATACATATTTATATTTCATTGTATTGTTACTCTAACAACTCCTCTACCACAAAGTACATACACATTTATATTTCATTGTATTGTTACTCTAAAAACTCCTCTACTACAAAGTACATACATATTTATATTTCATTGTATTGTTACTCTAACAACTCCTCTACCACAAAGTACATACATATTTATATTTCATTGTATTGTTACTCTAAAAACTCCTCTACTACAAAGTACATACATATTTATATTTCATTGTATTGTTACTCTAAAAACTCCTCTACTACAAAGTACATACATATTTATATTTCATTGTATTGTTACTCTAAAAACTCCTCTACTACAAAGTACATACATATTTATATTTCATTGTATTGTTACTCTAAAAACTCCTCTACTACAAAGTACATACATATTTATATTTCATTGTATTGTTACTCTAAAAACTCCTCTACTACAAAGTACATACATATTTATATTTCATTGTATTGTTACTCTAAAAACTCCTCTACTACAAAGTACATACATATTTATATTTCATTGTATTGTTACTCTAAAAACTCCTCTACTACAAAGTACATACATATTTATATTTCATTGTATTGTTACTCTAAAAACTCCTCTACCACGAAGTACATACATATTTATATTTCATTGTATTGTTACTCTAAAAACTCCTCTACTACAAAGTACATACATATTTATATTTCATTGTATTGTTACTCTAAAAACTCCTCTACCACGAAGTACATACATATTTATATTTCATTGTATTGTTACTCTAAAAACTCCTCTACCACGAAGTACATACATATTTATATTTCATTGTATTGTTACTGTAAAAACTCCTCTACCACGAAGTACATACATATTTATATTTCATTGTATAGTTACTCTAAAAACTCCTCTACCACGAAGTACATAAATATTTATATTTCATTGTATTGTTACTCTAAAAACTCCTCTACCACGAAGTACATACATATTTATATTTCATTGTATTGTTACTCTAAAAACTCCTCTACCACAAAGTACATACATATTTATATTTCATTGTATTGTTACTGTAAAACCCTCACGTAATAGTTTCCAAAACAAATCCTTTCGACGCATTTATCTAAACTAAGGAGTACATTCTATTACTACGTTTGCTGTGTGTTTTCAAATCGGCTGATGCCTATATTGTTGTCGATGGGGAGGGGTCTACAATATACATATATCTCGGCTTTGTAAGGTCATTAATTCAGCGATAAGTAATTACCCCCAATTAACGGTCAATACGATTTAGTGCTGTTTGAGGAAGAGGTGGCATTAATTCTGATAAAATACATTTTGGACCTGTAGACGCCACAAGTGGCCATTGTACCCGGCACATTGAAAATCTGTCTACTTTAAATTTATTTCATTTAATATATTATACTGTAATTTAAAAAGTATCTCTATATATAAAAAAGAAAGCCCTCACTCACTCATCACTAATTCTTCCACTTCCCGTAATCCTACAGAGCTGAAATTTGGTACACATGTTTGTTGTAGGCTAAATAGGAAAACTAAAGTTTTTACATCTTGATAAAATAATCGTAAGGGGTAGAAACTGCCACTACAAGATTGTTCCATAAGGATAACATTGGGATGATTTTAGTAAATTAATAACAGCTGTTTTTATATGAATAAACATGTTTATTTTGAATGTTTTACATTTCACCTATTGACGCGTTCTGAGTTTACAATTAATTACACTTTTTACATATACACTATCTCCCAACTATAAAACAAAATCAAATGAAATGAACGCGATTGTAACAGAATAAGTAATATCATTTGGTGTTTGTAATAATAAATATGTAGCAACGCAAGTACTGTGAGTGATATACTGTAAATAAATTTAATATTTTTATTAAATAATATAATAATTTTAATTAATACAGTTTACCACCACCAATATTCGTTGTCAAAAGTCACTTGCCAAGGCCGAGGTGTCACAAGCGCAACGAGTCATGAGGTTGGCACGCGAAGCGTGCAGGGGTGTCCCCTAGTTTATTATTAATATACGAACAGTACATATTATACAATATATATATTATTTATTTGTATATATTCATTTCACACTTTTACAGGCATACACAATTTTTTTTTACATATTCGCAGCGTGCAAATACAACACTTACGTGTATGGGTGGGTGGGAGGGTCAAATATACTGTACGTGTAGGGGTGGGTGGGAGGGTCAACAGTACTGTACGTGTATGGGTGGGTACTAGGGTCAACAACACTGTACGTGTATGGGGTGGGTGTTAGGGTCAACAATAATGTACGTGTATGGGTGGGTATTAGGGTCAACAACATGTACGTGTATGGGTGGGTGTTAGGGTCAACAATACTGTACGTGTATGGGTGGGTATTAAGGTCAACAACACTGTACGTGTATGGGTGGGTGTTAGGGTCAATACCACTGTACGTGTATGAGTGGGTGTTAGGGTCAACAATACTGTACGTGTATGGGTGGGTATTAGGGTCAACAACACTGTACGTGTATGGGGTGGGTGTTAGGGTCAACAATAATGTACGTGTATGGGTGGGTATTAGGGTCAACAACATGTACGTGTATGGGTGGGTGTTAGGGTCAACAATACTGTACGTGTATGGGTGGGTATTAGGGTCAACAACACTGTACGTGTATGGGTGGGTGTTAGGGTCAATACCACTGTACGTGTATGGGTAGGTGTTAGGGTCAACAATACTGTACGTGTATGGGTGGGCGGGAAGGTCAACAGTACTGTACGTGTATGGGTGGGTATTAGGGTCAACAACACTGTACGTGTATGGGGTGGGTGTTAGGGTCAACAAAACTGTACGTGTATGGGGTGGGTGTTAGGGTCAACAATAATGTACGTGTATGGGTGGGTATTAGGGTCAACAACACTGTACGTGTATGGGTGGGTATTAGGGTCAACAACACTGTACGTGTATGGGTGGGTATTAGGGTCAACAACACTGTACGAGTATGGGTGGGTGTTAGGGTCAACATCACTGTACGTGTATGGGTGGGTATTAGGGTCAACAACACTGTACGTGTATGGGTGGGTATTAGGGTCAACAACACTGTGCGTGTATGGGTGGGAGTTAGGGTCAACAACACTGTACGTGTATGGGTGGGTATTAGGGTCAACAACACTGTGCGTGTATGGGTGGGTGTTAGGGTCAACAAAACTGTACGTGTATGGGTGGGCGGGATTTCAACACCACTGTACGCGTGTATGAATGGGCGGGAGGGTCAATACCACTGTACATGGTATTGGTGGGTGGGAGGGTCAACACCACTGTACGTTTATTATTGGTGATCGAATTGGATGTAGAGAACTTTTGCGAGGTTTTTTTTATTACATTAATAAAATCACTAACTATGCATTATGTGTACTGATTCAATCCTATATGAAATGCAATTATTACCGAATACAGTAGTTCAATTATCACATTCAAGCCAGTAAAGTTTTTTTTTATTAAAACCGACCGATTAAAATTACATAAAACATGAACATTGCCTTATTCTTATCTGATTGCGATAACTGAATGTCATTCCTCACTGCTTTCTGTACTACAAATGCTTGGATTCATGCTCAAGTTTAGTTTAGATATTTCATTTATTGTCCCTATTATATTATTTCTATAGAAAATGGTTTAAATTTGAAAAGCAGCTAGAAGAATTTGACAAAACATAGTATTGACTAGTTGTAAAAATAATAACATTTCATTTATGCTAACCATCAAGTCGTTCATTTTCCAGTTCGCAAGATGGACATTATCGTCTAGTGTCAATGGGGGGATGGGCGGTGGCTAACTTGACGTCGTATGTTTGTGAGTGAGACAAAGAGATAATCAGAACGTATATCTGTTGGTAAGTGAGTGGGGGGTGCCTTACGTCTGTGGGGAGATGGGTAGGCAGACTTTCCAGATTTTGATTGAAGCCATTATAAAATTTGAAAATTCTTCAAATTTAACTAATATTCCACTTTACATTTAAAGACACACAACGGTGCTTTAGAATCAGAAACAAGCAAAGGATATCATGTTATGTCTGAAAGTAGTTAGTTAATAAATGGTGTCCTTGCGATTACACAAACTGTTACTACTTTCCTTCTCCGACCGCTACACAGTAACTTCCTCGGGCCAGGACGTTTCAGTACTTTAACTCGGTTCACCCCTGACCGGCGACCTGGTATAATGGGCGCTGGGCAGCCGCGTCGAGATATCATCGGCGATAGCGGAGAGGACGAGGTGGCACGTAGCCTTGGCGAGCGACCGCAGCGCTTTTAGCGGCGACACAGGGCACTAATGGACCGTGCGATATGGCATATCAGCATCACCTGATACTGGCAACCGGACCACCCACAGTCTGTCACCTGTATACAATGGTGAAGCCCGAGCCAGATAATCGATCGTTCGGATAAACGAGTGGGCCTGATTGGGTGAGATTAAACGATCCGCATTGATGAAGACAATGCATCATATTATGTAGAAGACAACATTCTCAGATTGCTCTAAAAAAATAATGATTTAAAGATTATAGCTATTTTCGGTTATATGTTAGCAATATTGGAACATTTTCTATCTAAAGAAAATGTGATAAAAGTTGTTTTTTATGTGGCTAATACTTACATGACCTAATATATCGTAAAACTAACCTAACATCAAGCAAGAAAAAGAGCTAATCGAACAAGTTCTGCAATATATTCCACCTTTTGTCCTCCTGAATAAGGAGTAGTCACTTTAGTTGGCTTTGGATCTCTTAGAACATTTTCTAATACTTCTGACTTATAACCGAAAATGTAAAAACTTACAGTGGGGTAGTCAAATGAAAATGAAAAAAAATTACTCATATACATATCATGACACACCAAAACACTCACAGGAACACAA
Source organism: Stictocephala bisonia (assembly GCA_035578905.1). NCBI lineage: Eukaryota > Metazoa > Arthropoda > Insecta > Hemiptera > Membracidae > Stictocephala > Stictocephala bisonia. The sequence goes on from JAQJVL010000039.1 coordinate 3,799,922, forward strand.
TCAACATTCATTATACATAAGGAACATGTTAGGTTCCCGCAACTTTAAGAACCAACGAGACAGGCATATACCTTTAAAATAACAATTGAGTTTAAAAATAGCTTCTTGACCGATTCCTTTGTACATGGTCTGAAAGGGCGTACAAAATGGCTTTTTTGTAAAGAACTTTATTGACAGAACTCTGGCTTTCCTCCTAGGACTTACTCTAGACGCCGGTTTAACCTGGAGCCCACATATCGATGACCTGTGTATAAAGATCAACTCTGCTGTTTATGTGGTGAGAAGATTGAAAAAAAATAGGCCCAACAGATGTAGCTAAAGTAATATCTTTCTGAAATCTCACCTTAGGTATGGAATCGCTCGCTGTTTTGGGTACAACCTGAACAACGTACCCACTATCCATAAGACAGCAATACGATCTTTGGCGGGACTGGACTGGCGAGAAAATTGCAGAAGAGCATTTAGACAACTAAGAATCAAAACCGTTTTCCACAACATAGAACTACTCTATTTGAAAAGAAACCTATTTACATTGGCTCAAAGAACGTGTGTTAACAAGACTCAACCAAACGAAATCAGGACTCTGATTGGACATGCTCTTAAACGAAAACTTGATATCTGGTTGATGGACCGACCAATGTACTCTATAGAAGTATTCTACACAAATACCAAAGAGATTTAGTATCAAAAACTATTCCCAGAAAATTAACACTGGCACTGGATTATATGAAAATGTCTCCCAAGAGTAAATTGTTGATATTTTGAGCAACAGAACCTGATTTGGAAAATTAATTATCTTTGATTTGTCTTCATTTACAAACAAAAAGTGAACGACCATCCACTGAACAAGAGAATTTCCTTTTATGATGGCGTCGACCTCTAGTTGATCTACAGTTTTGTCTGCTACAGTAATAGAGGTATCATCGGCAAATAGACGCAGATTTGTAGACGAAATACTACTTGTGATATCGTTAATAAACAGGAGAAAGAGTATAGGGTCCAGAATGGACCCCTGAGGTACCCTTGTTTGAACAAAGGATACATCTGCTTCACAGACCCGAAGACAACCAGAACAGTCAACATAAGGTACCTCAAAAATTTGCTTTCTGTTCAGTAGATAAGAAAAGATCCAGTCAAAGGTAAATTAACACCATTACTTTTCTTAAAGAAAATGTAAATACAGATTATGATTTATTGATTTAGAAATGTAACACTATCCTAGCTTGAAAAATCATTTTATATTTGATGTACGATTGAAAACAATAATTCCTAGGAAAAAATAGTAAAGTAGGTACTATAATGAATATTTTTAATATACGAGTACTATAATACAGGGTGTCCCGTAAGTACTGACCAAAATTTCACGAGGTTATACTATAGGTCAAAACAAACAATTTTCATCATATAATGTATAGTCCCATCTTGCTTAGTTTTCTGTCTGTCTGTATGTGTTTTTTAGAAAATAATTTATATCTTCAAAATGGTTTGAGATATAAATTTGAAACTTTGTACATTTACTTACCTTATTAGTGTACATTAAAAATAAAAGTTTCAAAATTATGTCATTTACATAAACAAAATGGCGGCCATTTAAAATTTTCAAATCCTAATAACTTTAAAACGAGTGATGTTATAGAAAAATAACAAGACACATATAAAATAGGTCCTTTTAATACAAGAATTTTGGTACCAGTTTTATTTTTCTACAATAAGTTGTTACAGAAATAATTAAGATTTCTCAAGTAAAAGTCTGTGTTTTATTCAAAATTCCAATGTGTTTTCAAATAAAACACAGACCTTTCCTTGAGAAATCTTACTTATTTATGTAACAACTTACTGTAGAAAAATACAACTGGTACCAAAATTCTTGTATTAAAAGGAGCTACAGTATTTTATATGTGTCTTGTCATTTTTCTATAACATCACTCGTTTTAAAGTTATTAGGCTTTGAAAATTTTAAATGGCCGCCATTTTGTTTATGTAAATGACATAATTTTGAAACTTATGTACAAAGTTTCAAATTTATACCTCAAACCATTTTGAAGATATAAACTATTTTCTAAAAAACACATACAGACAGATAGACAGAAAACTAAGCAAGATGGGACTATACATTATATGATGAAAATTGTTTGTTTTGACCTATAGTATGACCTCGTGAAATTTTGGTCAGTACTTACGGGACACCCTGTATATATAAAATATAGTACTCGCAGTACTATCATTAATTTTATACAAACAGAGAGATTTATCAAAAAAGAGGAAAGAAAGAATAGAAAATAATATTGCTCTTAAGGGATTTGCGAACCCATATCTTTCCGTTATTTATTGACCAGATCTTGTGTATGAGGTGTCATCACATTGCGCATTGGGTTTACTTTTGATATTTTGAATACATACGCCTAGTTTAGAAAAATAGGTAAAAATAAAAACGTCAAACTTAGTAATTTTTTACATAAAACTAATTAGGAATTCGCAAAGCAATTCCACCGCACAATTTCATTCCTGATTAAAAGCAATTTGTTTGTAAACAATCCGTTTAAAAATAGCTGTTTAATTTGGATACGTCTGATCGTAAGTCCAGTTCGAAAATAACATTGTTCTTAAGAGATTAAAACCAAAATGGCCGACAACCTTTCCGGACTCTTAAAAAAAAAAAAAATAAAACAGTTAAATCAAAATACCAACTAGGGAAGCAATTTTAGAAGAACCACATCTAAAACCTCATATTTGAGAACATGAAAGATCGCTGCTAATAATAAATCAAATAAATAAACTCTAATAATAAATCAAACCGAGTTGAAGTACAAACAGAGTGGTGTTTATTAACGGCGTCAGCTCAATACAAGTTGAGAGCCGGAGGAGATGAAGGAAGTTTCGTTGATCAGCTAACTCGGGGAAATGAAGTGCAAGACTCCTGCGTGGAATGCCAATGAGCGGCTCTCCCGGTCCCTGGCGACTGATAACAGCCATAAACCCACCCCCACACCCCCGGAGCGGGGGCGGCACGTCTACACGTCTCGACACATGTACACCTGTCTGGAGACAGTCAACAGTGGATGGATGGCATTGTTGTTGTAGAGTTTGAGATACGAACCTAAAATGCATTCATGCATACAATATCTATTATCAGTGCAGAAATAATGTGTACCCGAGTTTGAAAAATGTTTACTAAAAAACTAAGTGGCATATGAAAAATCCAATCACACCATTGTTTTCCTCGTTTAATTATGTAACCATTAAGACCTATGCATTTTTAAATTGTGCATCATACATTACTCAAAACCCGTAAATGAATCGCATTCATATTTTAATACGTGGTTGACATGGATGTGCTCTATAAGTTTTATACATTTCAAGATTTTAACTTTTGAAGAAAGAAAGTTCTTATTGATTTCCTAAAACAACGTTTTATTAGTTTATAGAAGTTGTAAAATTAATAACTTGGTCACGTTGTGATCCTTACGAAATTTATAGTTACGATACATTACTTTTATTTGCGTAAACAATTCAACTACTTTAAATTAATTTAAATCGCTTTAGATTGACCAACTTATATTATTTCAATCACTGCATTTATTTATGCATATAATAGTAATGTGTCGTAACTATACATTTCATAAGAAGATTAGAACAACCAATTGATGATGAAACAAAGATTTTTCATTGGGAGTGTACATCTAGTGCTGAGGGGTTTAACGCTAGACCAAAAATAGGTATATAACACATATCGTGCCCTAGGAGGACCTAATTCATGTCGAAAAATAACTGTTTCCTTACTTCTACAATGAATTCTCATAGCGAATATGTATATTTTCACCTTGTCTTCTGTGAAAAAGGACTAATTTAAACCCGCAGTAATCACAAACTTAAACATCTTTCTTCTTATCTCCTACTTATCAATTTTCCGTTCCTTTCCTGTAAACCGTTCACACGAAAACCGGACAACACAAGATCCGACGGTCGCCAAACAAGTCCAGTGGATATCCTCGGAGACCTGCATATCCTGATCGGTGATACAACTTCCTCGCCACCGAATCCGGGTCAGTTCGGAATGTGCGGCGAGTGTATAAATTACCTTTACCGTCTCTAAGTAGGTTCTGGTGTCCGGCCGTATTAGGTTCTCACACGGGAGCGCTAATTCCTGCAATTCCTCAAGCCGGACCACCACCATGATGATTCATTGCTGGAGATAGGGTACTCCCTCGGGTGATTTGTTACCACTAGACTACTTACTCCTTCCCCAGCTAATTGTGGGCCACACCTGCACTTCCTTCATTCTTCTGTCTACGAGATAAATCTACTCCTTTAAATGGATTCTCAACTGAAGAAATAATCGAAATATTCTCAGAATGTCAGTGATTATCGCTTTTCCGCACAACGGGATTCCATACGAGTGTCGTTTTACATAGGTTAGTTACCTGTTTCGTACTTACAACACTGACCACAACACGTTTATATAGGCAACAGAGAACAAAAGAAACAGAGGTGGCTTTCGTATGGCAGCAGCGAACTCTGACAGTTACCACAAATGTAAATATTTTATAAGTTTGTAGTGATAATTACGAAGTTTATCCTTCAGGATTTGGAAGGGGAAGGGGAGTTACTGACAACGGTGCTGGCCTTGCCATCCGCACAGACTTGGAAAGCTAACTTTTCGACACCCAAGTAACTAAACTCGGCGGCCGTTCTGCGTATTATTGAATCCCTCTGTGTTTAAATGTAAAAAAGGTTACCATATATAGGTTTCATTTTACCCACTTATCAACCCTACGATTGGGGAATGTACAAGACAGTTCCCACAAGTATCACTTACATCACGTGCACCAAGAACCGTAAGTAACTCCTAACGTTGGAAGTAAATCAACTCATTTCTCATTGTAGAGACAACAGACCACGTTTTCTACGCTAATATTGTTGTAACATTAATCAGTAGGCCCTTATCACCCATACAAAAGCTTTCAGATAGGGATGCCAGGGAACTTATATCAAGAGGAGTTAGAGGATTCGACTCACACACGGTAAGATCCGTTTTGTGATTAGTATTAAAAAAATTTAATACGAAAATAAAAAAAGGTTTTTTGGAAACGTCATCTCCTGAAATACTATTAAAAAAATATAACTAACTGATTTTTTTAATTGTTGAAAGGTTATTTTTTAATTAAGGGATTTTCACTTCAGACAACGTTGTTTTACGTAAAGTTTGTCCACGACCATTTATCCATTTTATTTAGTCTCTTAGATTAAATATAGGGCAACAGTCACATTTGTCCTAAAAAAATGTTAAATTTTGAAATGCATTTAAAAAAATGTTTGATAACCGGTGCTGCCTGGTAGCCAAGCGGGGAAGGAGCATAGAGCAAGTATTACAAATAGAACAGTCATCGGCAAGCCGTACCTTGGGACAGTTGAAGCCGGGTCCGCCATCTTGGTAGTGGCCAGGCCTTCTATTATCTCACCGTGTGAGGCACACGAATTAAAGTAAGCGCTTTGATTGTATAAAGAATTAAGCTATTTATAGACCAAATTCAAATTTGAAAATAAGCACTTGTTTAATTTCTGGGTTAATAATGCTCAATTTAGTAAAATAATTTTGTTACAACCAATAGTTTACTTGTAATAATATTTTTAATGAATAGTGAACCAATTACTAAACTCAAATGACCAGAATAAGTTAGTAAGCCACATATTCTTGTCAGGGTGAAAGTTTGAGGTTGTTAAATGAGGTTTCATAATATCCAAAGATGTTAACTCTACGATAATTATTTTTCTTTGTTTGATATGACATATGTAAAACCATCACACGTGGAGTTCGTATAATCGCCTAATGATTCGCTATCGCTCTTTGTCGTTTGACTTGCTATATTAAAATTTTTTTAAATATCATATATGTTAAAATATAGGTAAGCTATGTAGAAAGGAGAGTAAATTGCCTCGACTGTTCAAATCGTTGGGCAGTCTTGACAGACGACAACTGGTATCCTGGAGTTGGAAGGTAGTTCCAAAGAGAACACCAGGCATAATCGGATGCTGGAGCGTGATAAATCATTCACGGGATAAGACTGTTAATTTGTTTCATATTGCTCGTTGAATAATAAGTATTATTGGTGAACATGAAAGAAATTGCCCTTGTAACATCTATCTCACAGCCCTTATATAACTAGTATTTGGTATAGTTATATTTGCAACAATCTGAACATGATGTATAAAAGTTATATACTACCAAAGTTCTGTAGAGCTCTACAAAGAAAAAAGATTTACAGTTACAAAAATAATATATATGTGTCATACTTATAAGGAATTAAATTAAATTACTAGAATATTTTACCATTTAAATTGACACAAATTCATACTTCACTCTGGAGATCATTGATTTAGCTAAGAGAATGGCAATATTTAAATTCTTCCAAGAAGAAAAATACGATCCGCGAACAAGTTCACTTTAGAAAACTGTGCACAGGCCGTGTAAACTAGATATTTACAAAGGACAACAAAACAGCGCACGAGTCAACAGCGGGACGGTGATAGAGCAAACCGCTGTTATCATAGTTTTTGCTCGCCAACATTTGCACAAACAGCATGATCGGGTAGCGCCGAGCGTCGTTCTTCGCGCGAACATGCCCTATCTCACCGCCGGCGCTGTTTTGCACAATTTATAACGGGCCGTGATAAGAAAGCCCCTCTGTCCACCCGCTGGTTTGATAACGCTGATAAGGGTGCGTTATGAAACAGTTTCCCACCTTATCCACCATATTCTGTGCAGATATCGTCCACCCCCGTTATTTCCAGTGTGGATTCGAATGGAAGTCGTATACGGTTGAATTTCTCACAGACGAAAACTGTCGTTACAGAATATATTTTTGGTTAAGAATAAAACAAGGTATTTTGAACATGTTATTGGTGTTGGAAACTGTGTGTATTTGAATTATGAAAACAGTAGAACAAGACGTATAAAAACCTTAGTTAAAATAAAAACTAAAAGTACAATTCATATACTAATTCCTACTAATACAAATTCACATTCGCTACTATCTAGATTTTTAATGGTGGCAAGACTTTTTAATTTATAAATTGCGAATGACCATTGATATGTTAACCTTTAGCAAAAATAATTGTAAGACATTGCTTCGGCCTCCTTATACTTAATATGAGCTAACTGTATCGGCCTACTAATATGTAATATGAGCTAAATATAAAATTGCACAAAACTACTCCAATTGCGTCATAACTACTGTTGTAAGTGCGACAGTTATTTTCTGTAATTTTGTTGAAGGACGTATTTGGCTTTAATTCATTACAATCGGTTTAATTATTTTCCTTGTTTGAAAGTCTTTGAAATGATTTTAATTACTTCTTTCATTTATTAGAGCTCTTATCTAAGTTTAAATCTTTCATTTGCATAATGGGTGAACCAAGACAATTAACTGATTAGTTTTAACGCTCGATGTAATTAAGCGTTATCTTTTTTTTCCAATTGTTCTAATGTGAATATATTTCTTAGGCTTGCCGTCTTACAAAGGGCACGTCTGGTAAAATAAAGCTGACTGGTTTTTGCAGTCCGTCATTGAAAGTGAACGCGTTCTCAATCAACTAGCTTGAAAGAACGACTCGCGTAAAGCTTTTTTTGAAACTGTAACTAACCTGACAGGAAACTTGTATACGATGACATAGTGAAATGAATATACTAACTACCATATATTGAAAATTATAGTTCAAATATTGGGTCCAATCCTCAACAGCAGCTATATATAGGGGATTCCCCAGGGCTCTGTACTCGGTCCAATCCTCTTCCTACTTTTTATAGACGATCTTCTTAAAGCGGTTTATGCCTGACTGTAAATTAAATAATTGTAATTTAACCATACTTGACAGGCAACTTGGAACGCTGTGACATATTGCGGCGAATATAACAACACTGAATTTTGATGATAAAACCTCATATTACGACATCAAACCACTTATTTTGCTACAAAGTAAATGCTCGCATGTATGCTCTACCCATAAAATTCCCTTATCCGTGCAGATACCATCAGCCGGCTGGACCGATGGTCCCATATTTCCCCTATACCCCCCGCTGAACCGTCTTGTCGATATGTACTGGTCGGATCCCTCATAACTACTTTACCCCGCTCTGTCTGGGTCAAAGATCGTTCTTCAAATTGTGTGCTTATATCGGCTGCTTTCCATGCGAGGAATCTTATCTCTGCCATTTCCTACCTTAGATTTATCAAGGAACTGTGTTTCTACCATTTTCGTGATTCTTGTCCGTATATAGTATTTTGAATATATTCAAAGTTTACGAGTTACTCTCACATGAAAATATTTACTCACCTTAAAAAAACAACACTAATTATTGTAATCATGTAATTTTGTTCAAATTTGTTGTAAACTTAAACAGAATGGGACTGGAAACTACAATTAAGGCACCACCTTTGTAAACGTATGTTCAATTTCCCTTTGCCCAGCCAGACAAAACGACTCATAACATTTTTGATAAGTAGGCCTACAGAAACACCTAAACATAAGAGTGTTATTATAAATACTCAATATATATATATATAATAAATGTTGCGAATGTATAACTCTTTGGAAAAGGAAAACATTTATTTCAGGCTGAAAATGATACTTGAAAATTTCGTTTGTAAATTTGACTTTTAAACATGCGTTGGAAAGATTAATTCATATTAGTGCACGAAAGGCCAGAATTCATTGAAAAAAAAAATTTTCTCGTCCCATATTTAAAACGTCATTAACATATTACGCTATTATGGTTTCAACATTGGGTGTAATCCTCAACAGCAGCTATATTTAGGGGGGTCCTCAGGGCTCTGTACTCGGTCCTATCAGTTTAGTGACCAGTGAACGTGGAACAGGTTAACGATGTTAAAAAGAGTTCTGAGGAAAAAATGATGTTATTGTATTTAATACGAAACGAGAACATCTCCAAAAGGGCCAATTTAAACATAAAAACCATTTTGTATAACATTCTAAAAAATGATTTGCATACATGTCCTAATATCAGGGCCACTGCTCAGCCGTGTGCTTTTATACGTGGAACATCCTAACACGTATATTCTCGGAAATGTCAACTTTTGTTGGACAATAGTACGTTTATTTATTTATAAGTAATAGTTAAAATTTTTAAAACTAACACGTATAACAAATGAAAGAGTAGCCTAAGATATATGCTAAACCAGTAGGCTAGTTTTCTCTTAGTTAGTAATATATAGATTACTAATTTCTCTCCATAAATAAAAATAACACACTATATTTTATGTCAGGTCTAACTAGTTCACTATACTTTCTCTCCTTAAGATGGCTATTTCACTTCACGAAAAACTCCTAAAACATGGGTTTCTATTTCAAGTATGCGGTCTGTAATAATGATCGTATCGCAACTCTTGAAGGGTCTTATTATAGATGATGAACTTTATTAGTAGATCATAAGATGTATTTTGTAAAATGTTTAGTTTTCAATTGTGTTGCAGTTAAATTGGTGAAACTTTAAATGCCATTCTTGAGAGTTTTAAATTTAAAAAAACTCACCAAATCAACTTATAGTCCGTTATATTGACACTTCACTAATCGTTTAGTGTCCACTAACTCATTATAGTGATAAACACGAACCGTACAGTTGAAGTAGAACATCATGCTTTGAGCGCGCTGTCAATATAAGCCGTCGACTATTCAGCGGTGGCAAACGGCAATATTTAGTAATAAACAAAGAACCCTTGTAAGATTATCTATATATATAAAATCCAATGTATGTTTGTTTGTCTGTCTATCCTTTATGCGCTACCAAACCGTCCAGCCGATCGCCATGAAACTTGGGGAAGTTGTTCTATATACCCCAGGGAAGGTTTCTGTCCTATTCCCGTTTCTTTAATCCCCCAGGGCTCCATCCCTTGGACTTCTAAAGTTTCAATGTTAATCAAATAGCAGGATGCATGAAGGTATAATAAGTCAAATATAAAAAGAATATCAGCTGTGGGTTTTAAATATGTCAAAATTATACTGTTTATATTTTTATGTTTTGATTTCTTGTGAAGCTATATTAATTGATTGATTTATTTGATTAACAGCTGTTAACAAACACGAATAGAATAAAATTGTGGTAGGGAAAACTTTCAAAATTAAAAATAATTGAGTACAGTAGTAAACTACACAAAACATCAGCTGTTGTAAATTGGATACTGTGTAAACTGAAAGGTTGCTGCACATTTCAATGATACAATCAAAACTCAATATTATGACCGGCGAAGAATATTATGACCGGCGAAGCGGGCGGGTACAGCTAGTTACAGGTATTTATAAAATAACGCATAATGGCGCAAATGTTATTATATGACTAATAACATTTATAAACAGAAAACATTTTGAAACTCTGTGTAGCCTATACAAACACAAACGCGAATTACGGCTTTAACAGTAAACTGTAAAAAATTGATAATGATGAAACATAATTTAGACTTGCCTTTTTTTATTAATAGTAGCCTCCATGTGGATGTGAAAGAAAATGGCCAACACCCTAAAATATTTCACCGTTTGTTGACTTGAGTTTTTGGAAATTATTTAAATCAGCGATATCTTATTTCGGTAAAACAATTCAGTAATAAAAAGGCCTCTGCCTTTATCTGCGGATATCTTCAATATTTTTCGCAATGTCATGCTTTTTTGCTCGCACAATATTTCGGGTTTGCAGACGTGTTATCGGCTGATGGTCCGATACGGCGCGGTAGGTGGCCCGCTCTGCGCGGACGGTGAACATAACCTCAATCTGGCCACAGAGTACAATCCACAAATGATTTATACTGATGGCAATGTATAATACTCTGATAGTCATGACCACTATAGCCACTTAGACTTTTTATCAACTGGTTTCTCAGACCTGGGATTGTTCTTAGTAATATGAATCGGATTCACAAGATAATACAATAAATGATCACTTAGTGTAACTTATCTTCTCTTATTCTGTGCAGACGTTGTAGCGGTAAACGTTAATGGATAAATATTTTTCTCAGGGAGATCATCTGTCGTAAAAAAAAACCACTATAGTTAATTTACTTCTAAATAAATGTACTTTGTATCAATTAAAAATAAAATAAGATATTTGTGTTCACATAGCTTAGAATAGTGTAATATCAGCATATTATCATTTCTCGTACATTCTTACAGATACGAAATTACCTATGCTTATTTTTCTAACGTTTTTATAACTGATGTGTTTTAGAATTGTGCACATTTCACAAAAAAACAACGAGAATACCATTATTGATCAAACTTTTTTTATTTATTCCTTGATACTTGAGAAGGCTTAAACTTAAGGAAAAGAATTTATTTTATCCCGACGGTCTTAAAAGTTACCTATATATACTTAAGGGCATTTTTTTATTTATTTCTTCACATAAACAGTCACGATCTATGGTGATAGATACAATATATAAGTTTGAAAAAAAAAGAACATGACTGGCTCATAGGGTTTTAATATTTATCCTCTACAACAAGTTATCTATATTTAAAAAAGGGAAAGTCCTGGCTCACTCATCACTAATTCTCCAACTTCCCAAGTGGGTAGAGAGTTGAAATTTTGTACAGTGTTTCTTTAGGTCCTAAAAAAAACAACTAAAGTATTTTAATCTTAATAAAATACTCCTAAGGTATAAACCACCCTAAAAGATAGTTCCATAAGGCTGACATTCGGTAATTTTACTAAATTAAAAACAGATGTTTTGCAAATAAATAAACATGTTTATTTAATATGATTGACATTAGTACTATTAATGCATTTTTAATATTATACTTAATTTAATATTATATTAAGTTTAATCTTTAGAAATGGAATTAACACGTTTAAAACAGTCTAATTAATACTGTTGGATGTTTATACTAATAAATAGCTATCAACGCAAGTAATGTGAGAAGATACTGTAATTAAATATAATATTGTAATTTTACGCTATACAGTTAATATATTATTATTATTACAGTCAAAAGCTATATGAGGCCAAAGCCCGATGTGTATCGAGCGATGTCGGGGTTGGCACGCGAAGCGTGCAGGGGTGTCCCCTAGTTTATATATAAAATTGATTTGAAACTACGTGGTCTATAGGTATGGCGCATATTAAAAATAAGTGTAGCGTCAGTAATTAAAAAAAGACAAAAATGAAATACACTAGACTACATTAATAAAAAAGGTGATTAAAATACAATAAATTAATTAAGTATTGATTTGTGGAATGATTTTCTCCCAGAGTTGGATGTGTATTTGTTTGTGGAATGATTTCCTCCCAGAGTTGGATGGGTATTTGTTTGTGGAATGATTTCCTCACAGAGTTGGATGTGTATTTGTTTGTGGAATGATTTCCTCCCAGAGTTGGATGTGTATTGGTTTGTGGAATGATTTCCTCCCAGAGTTGGATGTGTTTTGGTTTGTGGAATGATTTCCTCACAGAGTTGGATGTGTATTGTTTTGTGGAATGATTTCCTCCCAGGGTTTGTGAAGGCGTATCGTAGAGTAGTCTATGAATAGAGTTTCAAAGTTTATCTCCCAACTAAATTTATGGAAGATTATAAATACTCGTATTAGAATAAATAAATTCGATGTCAGAGTTATAAAACACCGATTCCCTACAGTTGGAGTGGTCAGAGGACCATGTTGTGAACTACTTTTATAATTAAGAGGGCTCTAAAGGGAAAGAAAATATAGAAGTCATGCGACACTAGCGATAGAAGTTGGAACTACGTCCAGTTTAATCCGCCGGACGAAGTGCAATATAGTCCCAAGAATCATTTCCTGTATAGTAGGTTTTCGTAGTATTTTCAACCGGAAACCCCAATTACCCCTTCCTCCCGTCTGCCGTCTCCCGGGTGGCTACGCCCGACCTTCTCTGTCTGAATGTATGTTGAGCCGAAAGGCCAATTCTTTTCAACAATTGTCAATTTTCCAGTCAGTACCGATTTTGCTGCTGTATTTTATTTCTTAATATTTTTTATATCATTTTGTTTTTATAAAAAATAGTAATATTTGTTTAAAAAAGTAGACTTTTTACAGCGAAATCAATTTATTCACTGATCAAATAGGGGGGTCTACTAAAATATTGAATTTCTACTTGAAACGTTTTCCAAAATCATAATTCTTGTTCAAATCTTGTTATTCTCAAAACGGTTAAAATTTAACATAGTTAGGCATAGGCTTACCATACTTATATTCTACAATTGCAGAGTTTGATTTATAAACATAAAGATACGCTTTACTAAAAACTAAGTAAATTACGTTACAAAGAATGGTTTTTGTAAATATTTCTCAAAGCTCTTGGATTCTGATCTAAATATTGGTTTTTATGTGGTTAAATATTTAATAAAAGGCATTAATTTGCAAATAAATTTCTATTTCATATCTTTTTATGTTCAGTTGAAGATTAAAACAAAATAATATTACATGAACGCCACAACAATTCTCAACATACGCTTAAAGCATTAAAGGATACGCTTTACTGAAAACTAATAAATCACGTTAAAAAGTAATGGTAAAAAATACCAACTGTCTATTTATTTTACGTTTTATAGTTTTGTACGGTTTATTAATTATTTTTAATACAATAAAAAAATGATTTCACATAAACTATCATAGTTTTATGGCAATTGCAACAAAACACACTAATTTCCAAACATTAAAAAATAATTGAAATATAGCCACTTTTTTATTTGCTTCTGAAGTATGCTGAATGAATTACTACAATACATGAAAATAACACTACGTGGACAGTTTGGTTTCAAAAAGCAAACATTTTGTTACAACAAATATTTTCGCGGACAGAGACGAAAACCGAAGCGAACCGTATGAATGATATCAATTATAATTAAAATAATATATTATAATCCTGCTCAATTTTCCCATTGCCATGAGAAAAGCAATTATTTTATTTCGACAACAGTTCTTACACAATTACTTTTAAAAAATTGTAGTTTTACTGATAAATATTTCACAGTATTTTTAGGAGTGATTAATTTAATATGATTCGATTAGGCCTATATAAGTTACTAAATATAACTTTTTTTTTTTTAAACACGACTGTTAAAAATAAACAACAATCAAAACAGAGAAACCAACAGAGAAACTGCTGCGAGCATATATCAATTTCGAACATATAATTTTAGACGTTCAAAGCAGATTGGACTCACCTACCTGACAGTAGTTTGGCCTCATAAACATGTATGTCAGGGGTAGTTTAGGCTCACGTAGTTTACGAGTTTGACCTAAGCAATTCACACAATACTTTGGTCTCAGTTTTTTATATGAGTACAGTAGTTTGTCCTTACCTGTCTGAGCAGTTTGGACTCATCCATTGTGGCACCACAGTACATAAGCGCTAAACAATTCGTTACTTATGAATGTATTTGTCGTTTATAAGAAATGATTATATTGCATGGATTAAAGCTGATGTTAAAACATATTTAGAAATAGATTAATGTTATTCCTAGTAAATATAAAAAATGCTTGAACAATTTATTGATAATAAATAATTAAATTTGCCAGAGTATTATAATATACAGATACATGAGTTAGCTGAGTATGTCGCAATTTTATAAAGTCACTATTTCATTTAAGTAATAGATCTTTTAAGAACAGTTACATACATTCAAAACGTGACCAACATGGGTTGTATCAGTTATTACCTTGGGTACCACCAGTGATTAACTTGGGTAGTATCTGTGATTATTTTGCGTAGAACCCATGTCAACTTGGGTAGTACCTGATCCTTGGGTAGCACCCATGGTCAACTTGAGTAGCCACCCGTAATTACCTCGATTATAAAGCGTGGTTAACATGGCTAGCCCACTCGTTACTACCTTGAGTTGGACGCGTGGTCAATGTGTGGGATTGTCTTTGGTAGCAGCCATGGTCAACTTAGATAGTACTTGTGATTTTTTTGGGTAGGATAGGATCTGTGGTGGACAGGACTTGGGAAGTCACCTGTGATTGCCTTGAGTAGACCCTGTGGTCAACTTAGGACCTTTAATTATCTTAACAGTGGTTAATATGGGTAGTACCTGTGATTACTTTAGGTAGGACCGGTGGTGAACTTGGTAGTGCCTGTGATTACCTTGGTTAAACCCTGTGATCAACGTGAGTAGCCTTACCTGATTGCCTTGGGTAGCCCCGGTGGTCAACGTGAGTACTACCTGTGATTATCTTTGGTAGGACCCGTGGCCAGCTTGAGTAGCCACCCATGATTACCTTGGGTAACACCCGTGGTCAACTTAGGTAGTACCTGTGATTATTTTGGATAGCACTCGTGGTCAATTTAGGTAGCCACCCGTAATACTAGTAATCATTTTGGGTAGTACCTGTGATTGACTTGGGTAGCTCCCATGATCAACATGAGTAGTACCTGTGATTACCTTGGGTAGTACTCTTGGTCCTCTATGGTAATATCTCTGATTACCTTGGGTAGCACCACCATTGATCATTTTGCTTATTATATGTGATTTGGGTAGCTCCCATTGTCAACTTGGATAGAATCTGTGATTACCTTCAGTATAACCCGTCGTCAACTTGGTTACTATCTGTGATTAACCTTGGGCAGCACCCTTGGTTAACTTGGGTAATAACTGTAATTACCTTGTGTATCACCAGTGATCATTTTGGATAATATCTGTCATTACCTTGGGTAGCTTCCATGGTCAACTTCGATAGCATCTGTTATTTCCAATGGTAACACCCATGATCAACTTGGGTAGTCACACCTCATTACCTTGGGTAGTACTCGTGGTCAACTTAGATAGTGCCTGTGATTACTTTGGGTAGGATCCTTTGTGACTTGGGAAGCCACTCATGATTACCTTGAGTAGAGCCTGTGGTCAACTTAGGTAGGACCTATAATTATTTTAGGTAAAACATGCGGTCGATTTGGGTAGCCACCCATAATTACGATGGTGAACTTGGTTAGTGCCTGTGATTACCTTGGGTAGGACCCATGGTCAACTTGAGTAGCCACGCCTTATTACATTGGCTAGCACTAGTTGTCAACTGGAGTAACCACTAGGGGAGAAACCGTAATTAATTTGAGTAGCCACGCCTAATTATTTTGGGTAGTATCTGTAGTCAACTTGGGTATTATCAGCCATTACTTTGAGTAGCACCAGTGCTACAAGATAACAAGTGTGATTATTTTGGGTAGCACCCATGGTCAACTCGGATAGTACCTGTGATTACTTTGCGTAGGACCCATGGTCAACTTGAGAAGACACCCGTGATTACCTTAAGTAGAGTCTGTGGTCAACTTAGTAGGTAGGACCTCTAATAATCTAAGATATAACACGGTCAATTTGGTTATCCACCCATGATTACTTTGAGTAGCACCATTGGTGAACTGAACTTGTGTAATCACCAGTGATTACATTGGTTAGCACCTGTGGTCTACTTTACTAGCCACTCATTATTGACTAGCCACGAGTGCTAGCCAAGTCTATGACGGTGGATGGCTAAGTTTATTACAGGTACTATACGAGTTGATCATTGGTGTTAGCCATGTTGATCACGAGTGCTAGCCAAGCCCATTACGGAGGCTGCCCAAGTTGATCCCGGGTACTACCCTAGCTGACCATGAGTTTTAGCCATGTTGATCACGAGTGCTAGCCAAGTCCATTACGATGACTACCCAAGTTGATCAGTGTGGCTGCCACAAGTTGATCACGAGCTCCCAAATTAGGTCAGTGGATACTCAAGTAATTGAACATGCATTAAATTAATGCAAAACCAAACCGATCAGAACATCTCATTTCAGCAATATAATAATAGTTGAAAAATTTTACTTCAATACACAAGTAAAAAAATGCAAATTTCATACAGTTTAATAGGGTCTACTTATACTGTATTGATAAAAAATAAGTGCAATATATAGGCTACGAATGTTATGGTGATCGATTTCGGTAAACTTAAGCTTACCTTAATCGATCACCGTTATATTTGTTCAGTTTATATTAATATTGTATTAAATTCATCTACCAACACATACTATGCTAATTAAGAAAACTTTTTTAAATTAGTATTTTATTAATTCTCTTCGCATTGCACAATGTTTAAATATCACTTATGTCAAGTTTTACCGTCCTAAGTCTTCTCATTGGCTGTTCAACGGAATACATCGGGAGTGGTACGAGGTTCCTAAACACTACCTCGCCCCATGACTTCAAGTCACAAAAGGATTGCCGCTCCGCCCCGCCCCGTCCCCCGGCTGTCATATTTTTCTGTCCTTGTTACCGTTCAGGTAAAATATTTGCTTCAAAGTTACCTTCTTATAAAATTACAAATAAATGACCTAGCAATTTTTCTACCACAACATTAATGAACTATAATAAATTAATAGTTACGACTTAACATTACTGTATTTATATTTTTTAAATAAAACAAAGGCCAATAGTGACAGTGACTTATTATAGAATTACTTATTGCTTTGGTCAAGCCGGAATTATTGAATTATTATTTTTACTGTACGCAATCGTTAATGTAGTTTAAATGATTTATTTCATAAAAATGTTGTATATAGATGATTATTACAGTATTTTTCATGGCATAATAAATATTGTGCACTGTCATTAGGAATAAAAATGTTATGCTTTACTTTGTAGTTAGATTATATCACTAACCACATGGGAATGCACATTTTAATTTAAACTAAATAAGCCATTCAAAAGTAATTAGACTAACTCTAAGTAATTAGTCTGTAAAATAATACTGATATCAGTCGTCGTAGGCCTACATTGCATCCATCGATGTTAAATTAAATGAAGGAAGGTTTTTATGAATGAAGTAGTAAAATCCATCCGCGACTAAGAAGTTCGAGGTTTCGCCACTTGGATCTCACGAATCACCGCATTTTTTGGCAATAAATTACCATGCAGGCATTTGCGCGGTCCAACATTGCGGATACAGATTTAAAGATATCGATCTGAAACCAAAACTAAATTGAAACCAGATACATTTCTGACTAAAATCGCTTTTTAAAATTTCGATAACAGCTCTAGTTTTATTTTGGCACTAGTTTGAATATTGGGTAACTTCAATAACCTATAAAATCGAAATGAAGGAGAATTCGAAAATTTTAAAAAGCGATTTGAGTCAAAAATGTCTTTATCTTTAAATAGATGTTTCATTTATAATTTTACGACAGTAAATAAGGGCAGTATCTTGGACCGCGCAAAGCAGTTTTTACGCTTCTCAGCGCGGGGGTTTAGAGCCCTCTTAAGCCAGTATGGTGATGCCACACAACGATAGGACGTAGATGATTGAGGCGATGTCGGAGGTGGAGCGGACGGGAGCTGTGGGACCAGCGATGGGATCAGCTGAGTGGTCTAAGGGTTAATCAGCTGTTAATTACAAAAACGTCATCTTGATGACTGGCTTTGTTTCTGGTCAAAATGTTTTGACAGGTGGTTCTCGCCAGTCATTCCATTACAGTCGTCTCTCCGGCACGTCCCCAGATCTCTGGTGGATTAATTTGATTATGAGCGAGCTCTGGAACTTTTAATATTATTTCTTTTAGGAACTACCTATGTTGAAATCCAGTTACTTTTAGGCAAGGGATTTTACTTTTAGGAAACGATTTTTTAGCTCACTCCTTCAATATATACTTTAAACATCGTCATTAACATCGATAATGCTATAATCATTGTTCGAAAAAGGAGTTACAATACAGGATACCATGAACTGAATTATTGCTTAGGGCTGAAAGTGATCTTGATCGAGTTCACAAAATGGGTGGGCCATTCACTCAACCAACATACACATTATGCCAACGTCATATACGGAAAAGGATAGAGGGGAGGGAAGGCAAATCTCAATCCAACAACTACGTAGCCACGAATTACAAGTAAGTATAGAGAGTAGGTGGTTCTCCTGCCGTAAAGGCTAGCCTCGTGTTTGAGTGAAGGGGTAGAAGTGGATATTTGGATGGTTAAAATGAAGTGTAAATTGGATTGGAAGGTAGGTGACAAGAAAATGTTAATGTGGCCACTAAGCTTCACGAAAAACGTCAAAAATATACATTTCTATTTCAACAATTCGATCTGTGATAAATAATCGTATCGTATCGCCATTTGACAGATGAAGAATATTCTAGTGGATCATAAGTTGACTTTTGTAACAAATTCGTTTAGTATTTTTAAAAAAAGTACAGTTAAAAAAGTGAAACCTTAAATATCATTTTTGACAATTTTAAATTTAAAAAAATCGTATTATCAACTTAAAGTCCGTTATATTGTGCGTTTATCATGAAGTGTTCACTATAACTCATTGAAATAATCAACACGAACCTTACAGTTTAAGTGAAACAGCAGTAAGATTGATATGTCAACTATACTACTACAGTGTAGGGGGCTGTCGACTTTTCAGCGGTGGCTTGGCAGTTTGGGAAATGGCGACCTACAAAGTTGATCTTACTTCTAAACTCTGTGCTACATCTTCAATTCACTCCTTAACGATTATAAATTTACATATCACTTTTATATGATCAAAGGTAAATTGCTCCCTTAAAAGTTAATCTCCCCATAATTAGCCAAATAATGAAATTGTTTCGCAACTTACTTTTTATGGTTACGTTCCTGTAAACTTGGTTCCATGATTGTATGTGTGGAAACACGTTTTAGATTTTAGAAGCATCGAGAGAACTATGTAGAAGATGTTCGATTGCAACATTTCCCTTCTTTTGATCACCTTAAGACCTTTGACAGATGGTTTGGTTCCTACGATTAATAGGCACATAGGTGAAAGAAACAGAGGTAGCATCCAATAGTGCCCTAAATGTCGACTAGTTGTTTCGTCAGTTTTCCAAGCAGATAGCAGGGCCCCTTCTCAATCCCTCCCTTATTCCTCCCAAATCCTCAAGAATAAAAGTAGTAATTATTAATACAGATGTATAAAGGTGAATATTAGTTGTAAACTACTATATAATTGCCATTGAGGCGTTCGTTGCGGTCATAAGAAAGCGACCTCTGTTTCTTTTTCTCTGTGAAACATGCTAGTCACTCACTTGAGAGGGTTTCACATAGTAGATTTACAGCAGGTAACATTCAATCAGTAAATAAACATGGAAGGTGTAATTAGTTATACCTGAAAATAAAAACTATCAACTCTAAGAAACGTTTAAAACTCTTATAATTCTGTTTAACTAGTAATGTTAGTTAGTCATACTCATAGTATTTTTAAAGAAAACATTTCCAAAGACTCTGTTGGATCAATTTAATGGCCGCCGACGCTTTGTTTTGGAATCTGACAAAAGAACAATGATTGATGGCATCAGAGGTAGATTACAAGTCATTATAGACCGTGACACGAAATATGTAAATGAGGGAGGGTGGGAAGAACATCCGTTAGAGGGGTCAATAGTGACAACAGTCGTCGATGTGACTTCTCCAGGAAGCGACAAACGTGCACTGGGAGTGAACGCCACTAGAACCACCCTTTCGGAACGACAAAGTTTAATGGAGAACGAAGAGATCGTCAGTCTCCGCTAACTAGCAGTAATTAGTGCAATGCAATGCTAATAATCACACTGACTTAAAACTACTGGGAGGTGGGGGGGGGGGGGCTGAAACCCAATTATCAAATTTTACATATCCGATGTGATTGGGTTTTGAATCGTAAGGTCTATTTCGGATTGTCCCCGCATTTATTTAGAAAGTGACTAAATCGTCAATCGAAGTAGTAAGTAACACGTAAACTGATATCTCCCTGTATCTATTCCATCCTAACCGAATCAAAACTAACCTAGCAACCTATGGTGGAAGTGCTAACAACTTAACCAAACATAACCTAACCTACAAACCATATGACCATTATAAAGGTACATTGGTTGTAAGTTTAGTTCATTTCTAGACTTTGTAGATACTCTTTAACAAATTCGGGGTCATTCCGAAAAAGACCCCAGTCGTTAACTCTTAAAATATAATCGATTGTTTTATAGTTATAGATTTAAACAAATTTCAAGACAACAGAAAATTGCTGAATTGGCATATCAGACTTTAACGATAATTAAGGTGACAAAAAGAACTTTCTGGAGGAAAATTTACGACATAGTTAAAACTGGGTCCAAAACTCCCAGAATAAACTAATTAACTGATATCAATTTTTAACAGGCCACACCTAACGACCACTGACACCTTAAATATTCCAGACAGCACTGACATTATGAACGGCGATTTTCAGCTCATATTTTAAAAGCTGACTGGACGCTCTGAATCATTCAGGTTTAATTGATTACTCAATACCACGATTTTGGACTCGTATTAAGAGAAATCTTACTCAAGACGGTTAGAATCATCAAGTTTTATTGGATTGCTCCATCATGTGACTATACTAAGAAAACGAAAAACTACAAACTGTCTCTTGGAAGGTTAGAACCTTCATTCTTAAATTCCACTTCACAATCTCTTACAAACAAAATTCTAATCTGAATAAGTTCTGCACAGTTAAACTACCCCTGTACTCAGATCTTGGCATACCCGGCCACTTCCTACTGGGATCCGTCTGTAGAAGATTTGAATCGTCCACGTTTCACTTACATGTATTATCACAGTAGATCTGCTTGTACTTTCCAATCGATTGCGTTTCTCCAAGAACACGTTGTAAAGAACGCCTAGCAACCTGTTGCAGTTTCGCACTTAACTGCGAAACCGGTAGAACAGGTAATTTACGTTCCTCGCAAGGCTACAATAGTGGGGCGTCGAAATGTCAGTTTAAAGTTCGCGAGATTGATTCTTCAGCCAACACAGATTGACGTGACGATAGCTGCAATAGGTTTTCAAACATTCAACAATCAAAGAACGTCAGTTGATCTTCATAAACTGGTATAGAATTTTTAACATATAAAAGTCTCTTTATTTAAAGATTGATTTGACTCAAAAGCTAGTGTTTATCTCAAAAAACAAATTAAAAAATGAAGTATCAAAATATGCTAATGTACTCTTAAAATTTGATTTAAAAAATCATTTCTGTAAAATTATATTTTGTCTACCTCGAGGGAGGTTCCAGGTTCCATCCCCACTAAAAGTGGTGGATTTTGTCAATCCCAAGTCTCACAGAGGTGGGAAGGAGGGGGGGGGGTAAAATACCACTTAGTTAACCTCAGTATCCAATTCCTACAAAAGGCCGGTATGAAAAATATTTGCCAATCTCTGGCTATATACCAATGTGTTTAACCTATAATGTTGAGACACTTGGGGGGGGGGGGAGTTTTAGGTTACTGGGATATTTATAGGAATGAGCAATAGTCATTAAAGGTAGAGGATGATGCACTTCATACATTTCGTCATCTACTTTTGTTACCTTGGAATACAATAGGCGTTTTTAAAATTGGGGCTCTCACTCGCCTCTACTTAACCACGAATATAGGGCAATTGAACTCACTAATACAATCGAAACAACCCTAAGGCCCAAACATGCTTCACACGAGAAATTAGGCTTAAAACTGGCTGAGTGTGAATTTAGCCACTAGGTCAAGAATTATATGCTGCTTTCGGCTTCTTTGGAAACTAAAATAATCTGTATATATAAAGAATGTGACACCGGTTTTCAGTGATATCACACGCTCCAGAGTATGGGTAACCAAAGTGAACTCTTAAGCGGAAAGTACCTCCTGGAAATGTTAGACCAATAGCGCCTCTACTGAACCACTGTGGCCATGAAGCACTCTGTAAAGAATAACAAGACAGTCAACAGAATCTAACGTTATTATAGGAAGTAAACAGATGTCATCAGCACCAGATGATTTGTACTGAATGGCCGAAACAAACTGATTAAAGTAAAGAGTCTGAACATGCTGCATAATTTAAAACACACGTAATGAAAGCCAAGTTTAATACGTAAGTAGAAACCTAGCCCTTTATAAAAATACTGAGTTGTTTGTTCAATTCAGTGAGTTGATTGAGTGAGGTTCAACCCTAACCTCACCTTGTATACATTTTTTCATACTATTTCACATTTTTCGATTCTGCTAAATTTTAATAAAACATGATCACTTTTCAAAAAAGGTTTTGCATTTTATTTTATTTACTTCTATCTAAATCATTTTTAGTAACAGGGTACGAAGAGGAATGAAATATTCTGTGCAAATCGTTATATAAATACTTTAAGTCATAGAATATAAATGTAGATTATTTACAAAAATACTAATGTTAAAAAAAGATGGGCGGGCATCACTTGCGCAGAATGCAGAAAGCCAGGTAGAGGCTTTCCATCTTTTGCGCGGAGAGCTATAGAGGACCCCCAGATAGGTTCCATCATTTGCGCTAAACGGCGGTCTCTTTGAAATATATATCCTATTGTTTTCTGTAGTGTGGAATTTAGTTATAAACAGTGAATGGAGCTACGAGATGAAAACTCAATTCATTTTTAAGGCGATAGGCAATCATGATACCTTTAACACTTGAAATATAATCCATGCATCATTAGTGGGGCAATAAATATCCATTGTAAATGTATAATTTGTAAGTTCAATATATAAAGACATTTTGTATCCACAGAGGCAGGTGATCATCATAATAGACTAAATTCTGTGGTTTGATTCCAGTTTGAAATGGATTACTCGGAGGTTGTGCAATCCCTGTTATCGAGGATCCTGTAACCCCTGGGAACTTGTCAGATACACTGCCGTGAATAGCTTGTTCAAAATCCACTACAACATATCTAGGTTTGATGTCGAGATCTCGCTGAGTGCATTCCTTCATCAGCATAGAGAAGGCTTCTGCATATGTCACTTTTTTTTTGTCTTTTAAAAGGAAGAACACTAATGGCACATATTGCCCTCCTACATACGCATGAATGGTAAACAACTGCGTAAAAAACTTAGGCGCATATTCAAAGGTGCCGTCCATCAAAATTATATAACTTTCACATAGTTCTTTTAGATTGGAATCTGTAGAAAACATAACAAGTCCTTTTTCCTGATCACTGTTAAGGAGAACATTTTCGTCTTTCATTGTCTTGATGTCAGCTTCATTTAATGCTGCGAAAGTTTCATCTATTGTTTTGGGAAGCTTTGGCAGGCATTTTAGTTTTGTCCTACAAATAGTATTTTGCAGAAGTTTCACATCTTTCTTCGTCAAATGATTGATAGCATCCTTATGCTCTAATAATTCAGCATAAATTATTTTTGCGGGCCTTTCTTCAGGTTCTTCTTCAGCTTTTCTTTTTATTCCACAACTGATCCGCTGCTTCGCGAGCTTCTCTTCACTGACTGGAGGATGGTTGTGGCTACCTTCAATCCGCGAAAAGACTTGTCCTTCTTCAAATGAAAAAAGTTTGACTTTACATGATTTTAAACAACACCTCCAGCGTTCTTCTTTCGAAGTTTTTAGGGCTGCATCAAACCTAGAATAGAATAGAATGGAATAAATTTTTATTTTCTCAAAGATAAAATACATAATTATACATAATTAACTAAACAAAACACAGATAACTGGCTTTTAATTAAAACAAAAGCAAAAAACAAGAGTCCATATCACTTGCCAGACTGAACAAAATGTATAGAGAAAATAAATAGGGCCTCTTTAGGTAATAACCTGTTATGAGGTTCCTTCATTTAAAATTAAAATGCATCTCATGCGATCAGAAACAAAACTAAATCTACATTAAATACAACAGTCTCACACAAATTAATTAATTAATTAAATTAAATTACATTTACTTTAATCATAATTATTAATTCCGTGCCAATATAATTACAATTTGCTTCAAAATCTAAATGCACAAGGTTGATTCTATAAACACACACCGCACTTATGCTACCAGGCGTGCTCCGGCACCTCCCCGGAGGCTGTGCCTCCGGAGTCGGTCTCCCCAGGTGCCGTCAGAGCCCACTGCATACAATGCACAGCCCCTAAGTGGCACAGTCCGCATCGTGTATCCCTAGTTACTTGCACAAAATTAAACAAATCTAAATCTAAATTACTGGCGTATTTTAAGTAAAAAATCAATATTCTCAAGTTTAAATAACCACTTCCTTACCATACACAGAAAAACTTTGATATTGTAGGCTTTCTTTATATTATCAGGCAATTTATTAAACATTTTTGGAGCGATAAAGTTATATGTTCTAGTAAAAAATGCAGTCATTGGTTTTGGAATTGAAAAATGGTTGGCATTTCTAAGTCTTCTTCTATATTCATTTTCATTTAAAGGAATATTTCCGCTTTTAATGTAAAATAGTTTTAGGACTTTAAAAACATAGTTATATTTTAAAGGTAGTATTTTATGCTTGATAAAAAGTGGTTTTGAAGATTCATATCTGTTTTTATATGAAACCAGCCTTATTATGTGTTTCTGCTGAACATATATTGGTTTTGTGTATAAGTCATAGGTATTAAAAATAAAAATTTAGTTGGACTTTTCCAACGAGTCTAGTGTTTAAATCTACACTACGTTTCGAACAGTGGAATCTCTGCCCGTTTGTCGTAGTTTGTTACGTAGGCCTGTTCCTCAGGCCTAAACTTAATCTAGTCTAATCTTAAAATGTAAATAGTAGTATAGTCACTTGAAAACGGGCAGAGATTCCACTGTTCGAAACGTAGTGTAGATTTAAACACTAGACTCGTTGGAAAAGTCCAACTAAATTTTTATTTTTAATAGAAATCCAACGACATTATGACTTTTAAAAATATCATAGGTATTACCCCAAAAAACTATTCCATAATCAATTCTACTTTGTACTAAAGCATACCTGTATCTGTACTGTTTATAGATTATTAAAGGATAACCTTTCGTTGATTGGCTCTTTTCCATCACTAAGTACTAAATATAAAAACACTAAAAAATGATTACACTAACTAATAAAAACTCTAACTAATTATAACACACACTAAAACCACTACAATAACGCTTTAGAGGTTTACAGCATAACCTCTGTAAGCAGACTGAAGATTTTTGAAAAATGCGGTAATTATATAAACTACTTTTGCCACCTTTGGAATGTACAACAATAGCAAGGGGTTGACCTTCAGCGGCTCGCAGGTCAGTGTTCTCTACGCATAAAGGGGTAGGAATGCGGGGTGGTACAGTTGTTTACAAATATTTGGCATGACGGAATTACCGCTCTCAGGCTTACCTTGACTGGACCCTGCGCAAGTGATGGAAGGGGATTAGGATACCCTTGCAAACCTTTTTTGGAGGTCAGAAATTCTGCGCAAGTGATGGACGACCAAAAAGATTATTTCACCACAAAGTTATGGTTCCAAGACATGATCTGATGTGCAAGTTGGAACATGAATTAATGTATATTTACATTATAAATATATTCAAGTATGAATTTAAGGTATTTTATCTTGATATAAACTATATAAGGCTAGTATTCAAATAAGGGAATCAAACTGGTAGTTTTAACGAAACACAAATTTTAAATTGAGTAACTGTGACATAAGAATGTGTCATATATGTATCTCGCAAATAACCGTAATAAAATAATGTGACAATAAGTATAAAAATGTTTAAAACGTGATTCGTACTAAAAAAATTATGATCACCTCTTATGAGGGAAAATATGTTCGATATAAAATTCAAATGAGATATTTGCAAGAGGAAACGTGGTGTACCCTTTCACATCGGAGGGAAATAGGAATTAGGGTCGGCGACGGTAAAGGGATGGAGGTGATGAGTTGGCAGTGTAAGTGATGCACGAAGGGTACATTAGATAACCAAGTGTCCCGCCGCAGAATTGATTTCTTATACGTAAGCCAAGCCAGCTCCTTATCGCACCTCCCCACATTGAATATATTTCATATATGTTTGGCAGGCGGGGCGAGCTGGGTCGGTGGGTGGGGGAGCGAGCTGTCTGTCAGAGATACCCTTATCTACACCTGCACCCATCCAATTAATTCTTACAATTGTCACACGACCGACGGCGGGTTTCATTTGCTCCACAATACAGACCCCAGATTTGACCGCGAATCAAATCGCATTTTTACATGTGAAGATTGCCACCGGGAGCGCTTTGTGAGTGGAAAGGTGAAGCCTGTTGTGCGGGGAATAATTTTACTGAACGATGCTACGTTTTTTTTTTTTTTAGACAAATTTTTAAATTTTATTTTCCTGAAGACAATTATTTAATTTAAAATGGTGTACTTTTTATTAAATGCTACAACCTGATGGATGTCTAACATAACATATAGAATTCATATTTAAAAACCCATAGACAATTGAGTATGGAGATTTGATGGGCTAGTAACTTTACATTATGTACTTTACATATGTATTATATATACGTGGAAGACTTGTAGGGTGGAGTCCCAATTTTGAGACACTTTGTTAATCTCTGTACAATATATAATAACTATATGTCATTTAGTATTCACTCTAAAAATTGTAATAAGCGCTATAGTTATGCTAATAATATTTTATTTATTCTCCCATATTAAACCCAATTTAAATATCGTCAAGATAAGCATACAAATTAAAATGATCATACATAGTCCATGTTACTCATGTCTAGTAAGCCTGGGAAAAACAAGAAAGTTCACAAAGTATTACTTTAAAATAAACTATGACGGTTCTGGAGGGTTGTTTCATTACCTAGGCCTAATTTAAGGAAATGTTGCTTCCTATTTCGAACCTAAACGGTAAGTTGTTATTAAATGGGAAAACATATATTAAGAAAAGTATTCCAGTAATAAAAACACATCTGCAGTCAAGATATTTAATTACAAAAATTAAAATTAAAAAAGGATTGAACCATTAGTTTGTTTGGCTAGTTGTTGTTCGCTGTGCATCTCCAACAATTTACTATAATATTTATTCCAGCTAAAAAATATAAATGTATAAACGTCATTAAAAAGAAAAACTTACTATTACTTTTCAAACACCTAAATTTTAAATACAGTTATCGAAATAATTGATATTTCTTGCTAGTAAACTTAACAGCACCGTGCTACTGTAAATTTATCATAGGGAAATATATGGGAAAAAAATTTAGAGAACTTTCAAAACCATATAAAAAAGAATTATAACATTTAATACAAAACATAAAATACAAGATTATAAAGAAATAGCCTTTTAAATCTTCCCATGATTTTTGCTGGCTAATTGTTGTGAAGTTAATAACATATCTGCACAATGGACGTAGTTATTAATGTATATTGGCGAGACATGGATATTTTAAAAATTGTGTAAAGAGTTAAACAATCTTTTTAGGTTTTCCATTTTCCACATCATTACTAAAATATAGTATTTTTTTAAATGGGAAACCAAGAAAAGGCGGAGGTGAATTATTTCTATACGGTTGTACTAGAAACAATGCGAACATAAGTTTGTACGAACACAGGGTGGAAAAAATATGGAAACGATTTTACAACGTTATTTTTTCCATAGAAAATTCCATAGTTTAATTTTTTTTAATAATTGTGTTCCATAAAGTAAAATTTTGATCGGAATAATTTACTTAAAACCGTTAAATGGCAGATAAACAATATTGTTCAATTTAGTTACTTTGTAATTCGAATTAACACTACTTTGGAAAGGATAAACCTTTCAAAGTTCGGTTTGTAGAAATTAATTTCTCTTAAATTGACCTTTCATTGGATACCAAACTAGACCGAGGCTCGTTGAAAATTTTCGTTCAACTCCTCGTTGGCCGTCCCCCTGAAAAGATGAAATGTCGCTAATGGCGTCAAAACCATGTTCTTTGGCGCTATGTTCTTTGTAACCATGATCTTGTACAAGATTTCACTTTTACAAATGAAAGCGTGTCCATATTTGTTTTCCACCCTGTATGTAAGTTACAGAGTCAGTGCGCAGTTTGTTAAAACCCAAAGTGAAATAAGATGCAGCCTTTCACTAAGATCTTTGTTTAAAAAATGTATCTTGAATTTATAAGGAGATAAAACACGGATCCTTTATCTACCTGCAGAATTAATTTTTTAAATTTAATGACCAACTTTTGATTCACTTTCTAGAGACCGATAATTTTAATTCGTAACAAAGACTACACTAACTGCTTAACTGCACATTAAGAATCCTATGTGAATAACGATGAGTGACGTAATAAATAGAATAATTGATCAAATGTTTATTTTGATTATTTAAAGTATAGGGATTAATTCAAGAGACTAAAATAGATTAGTGTTAAAATGTTTAACAATTATTAACAATTTGTAAAAAACAAAAATGATTTTATTTTCTTTATAAAGTATTCACCAACCAGAGCAGATAGTAAAGCGGGGTTGAGTGTGCGGGACCTGCAGATACGGGGTATCTGTGTATAAAATAGGTTACACCCCCTTCCTCCCCGCCTGGACAGTGAGTATCACGGAATAAACTTATCGCCTTTCGCACATCATTACCCGCCCAGCCTGTCGGGGAGGGAGGGACTGATACACGCCGTCAAGGAATATAATTCACAGTGTATCTTTGACGGGGGAGCTGGGAGGACGAATATCTCGGATCTGCAGCACACTGATAACAACTCTTGTGTGTGAATGAAGCCTGATAAGACTTGAATACATTTAGCGATATTATGATGTTAATTTTTATACAGACTGTAAGATCGTTTAATGATTAGGTCAAGGTACGAAAGTTGTTTGGAAAAATGTACTGCACCGCCGATAAGTAAATTACATTACAGCACATCGGCCTTTATCTCCACTCGGCATCTGAAATGTAATAGTTGATAGTAAATATAACGATAACACTTGCCCAAATATTTTACCATATTACCAACAATTAACAATAATAATACTATAATAGTGCTTAGTAGTATTTCTCCCATAAACAAATATTATAGCTATATAATTAAATATATTCGCCAGATTTTCTGTTTTTCAAAAGAATTACTTTAAAATATAAACAATTTATAAATAGACTAGCTGTACCCGCCCGCTTCGCCGGTCATAATATTGAGTTTTGATTGTATCATTGAAATGTGCAGCAACCTTTCAGTTTACACGATATCCAATTTACAACAGCTGATGTTTTGTGTAGTTTACTACTGTACTCAATTATTTTTAATTTTGAAAGTTTTGCCTACCACAATTTTATTCTATTTGTTTTTATTTAACAGCTGTTAATCAAATAAATCAATCAATTAATTAATATAGCTTCACAAGAAATCAAAACATAAAAATATAAACAGTTTAAAAATTAACACATGGTTTAATTTAATTTTGACACATTTAAAACCCACAGCTGATATTCTTTTATATTTGACTTATTATACCTTCATGCATCCTGCTATTTGATTAACATTGAAACTTTAGAAGTCCAAGGGACGGAGCCCTGAGGGATTAAAGAAACGGGAATAGGACAGAAACCTTCCCTGGGGTATATAGAACAACTTCCCCAAGTTTCATGGCGGTCGGCTGGACGGTTTGGTAGCGCATAAAGGATAGACAAACATACATTGGATTTTATAGATATAGATACAATAGGCTAAAAGGTTTAATATGTAACATTTTGCTAAGAAACTGAGTACAAATTATGTATGTGTACATTGCCCAAATTTAGTATCAGAATGGCTTTTACGCACAAACTGTAATAGTATTTATGTTCAAAATATTCCCTATTTAAATCAATCTATGATAAATATTTTTTTAACTAATTATGTTTCAATTTGATCGCTATTATAAGGAGAGTTATATCGTCTATCAAAATTACCAATCTTGATTAATGTAAGTGGTGTAAAAATTAAATTGTTTCACTGTACATAACGTTATTTTGGATCCTATGCTCTTTAACACAATAAAAAATTGTATAATACATGAACTTGGTTACACTAACTTTTGAAGCGTCTTATTTTGATAGTTCACAGAAGTTAGTAATAGATTTAAAAGTTTTTATTGATTTTACACAGTAAAAATTGACGATTTTTATACTACGCGGTTTTTGATTCAGTTACTACTGTATTTTGTGTTTCCATGTTTCCATTTTATTTTTTAATTACTGTCAATATTATAGGCTGAGTATACTGTTACGTGGAAATACTATGTAGTACTCTTGCTCGTATTATTACTTATAAATAGATGTATCTAGTAAAAGGAATATTTGTGCCAGTAGTTTATTCATTATTCATTATTATTATTATTCATCTCTAAGACGCCGATCGTAGAGATATGGGCGAATATGAGGAGTGAATGAGCGTAGATGAACGAGTGTAGTAATTGTTACTATCTGAGTTCAGCTTAGCTCAGAAAGGACTATTTTTTAATATCCCAATAGCCAGGGCAACTATGGGACCTATAGCTTTACGTGGAATCCGAACCACGTAGTGTTGGTCTGATTTTCAGCTAACTGACAAGTCTGACACTCAGTTCTCTTCCATACACAACATCCGAACCTTGACTACCATTCAACACGGACACTCCAGACTTCTCTAGTAGTGTCTACGTTGATGACAACCATTGAGCGGACGCCGTGTCGGTATTAAGAGAACGAGCATGGAACCTATCGCCTACAATCTCCCAAACACTTTGTCCCCAAGTAGCTGAGTTACAGCACTGCGCCACCAGTGCCGACGTTTGGTTAGTTAGTGAGGTCTACTACTAGAGCTGTACTACTAGATTATAAAATCTTGTAGTACAGCATTTGTATAACTACCTTTTTTTATCAAAGTAGTTATCAAGTGTTTTTTAAAGGAGTTATCTCGTTCAAATTGTTTAATAAATCAAACTTTAGATAGTCTTTTAATTCTAATTATATATTGTTTATTATTTTGTTAGTAGAAATTAACTGTACGTTTTACAATTATTTTCCAACACATTAGTTGGTTATACGAATACTACAGGGTAGAAAAAATGTGAAAACGGTTTCACAACAACGTTATTTTTTCCATAGATGATGTGATAATTTAATTTTTTCTATTAATTGTGTTCCATAAAGTATATCTGTTGATAAGAATAATTTACTAAAAACCGTTAAATAGCATAGAAACAATATTGTTCAAATTAGTGGCTTTGAAATTCAAATGACCGTTACTTTGGAAAGGATAAACCTTTCGAAGTCCGGTTTGTGGATATTAATTTCTCTTGAATTGACCTTTCATTTGATACCAAACTCGACCTAGGCTTACGTTGAAAATTTTCATTCAACTCCTCGTGGGCCGTCCCCCTGAAAAGATGAAATTTCGCTAATAGCGATAAAAAGTACGTTCTTTGTAACCATGATCATGTACAAGATTTCACTTTTATAAGTGAAGCTATACAAAAGTTGTGAAAGCGTTTCCATATTTTTTTCCCACCTATGTTACTGTACATAGTAAATATGTAAATTAAGTTAATATTTGAAATTATATATTTAACAACATAGTATTTATTACACAATGTGATTCAGGATTAAACCACATTTAAAATGACGTCCATCATGGAAACTGCCCCAGTTATTACCTGGGAAAGCCAGCGGCAGTGGCGGCGGGTGGAGGGAGCTGTTATCAGTGGCCAGCTCGGCTTATCACGGAGTTACGACGCCCGCTAAATGCGCATTTTTCCGCGGAGACAAGAGCTCAAGTTCTCATTAACCTGATGTAATTAGCGGCCAAGATGGTATCGGGCCGGTGAAAAATACGCTCCAGTGACCCTCTTAATGCGCCTAACGACCGACCCTTATCGGCGGCCCTTGCCTATCTTTCGACTACGGAGGCAAATAACACATTAACTTGTCGTTTAGAAATTCATTTTTCTAATTTAATCTCGCAATACGAACGTTTGCATGGCAGCTTTTGTAATTTGCATGAATGTTAAAGCATATGCAATTTTGCAATTTCAAAATGATTTATTGAGGAAGAATATTTTAAATAACTATTTTGAACATATTTTCTAAATTATAACGCTGCTCGCTGATTTAACGGTACAATTTCACGCTAACACTTTACTTAACTAAACAGCTTTTTTTGATGACGTATAAAAACTTGGACAAGTCACTTTATTTTCAAATCTAACAACAAAACCGATAAATAATATTGAAACTATTTTAATGGTCTTTTATTCAGTTACAATGGAACTTGGAATGACACTAGTTTAAGGAATCCGTACAAGCTATTTTGTCAATTTGTTGCCAGGCATTTGACATGTTGTAGAGAAAAAAACTTGCACCGGAACGTGTCCTTGAGACCTGTTAATCGGAATCGATCCTATCATTTAAGTTCACGTTTTCCGTTGGGAACGTTAAGTAAATAAACGATTATTCGACAAAACATACTAAACTTTTAAGGTATACACTAACGTAACTGTATTTTTCTGACAAAAACTAAATAGTAGATACACAAGTAAAATCAGGTAACATGTTCTTTGAGGGAGGGTTATAAGTTTCATGTTTGGAAAAGAGTGGTTGGACCATAGGAATATGATAAGGAAAGTTCTTTGCGTTCATGAGTAGGCTAGCTTGGCCGAAGAAGTAAAGAGAAACTTGTCCAAGAGTAAAAATGCTTGTTTGTACAACCAAAATTATGAGTAAGGCAGGATACGTGAACGGCAAGAGTCTAAATAAGGGGGGGGGGGGGTATTTTGCCCATGAGCGGAGATGAGTCATTGTTTTGGAGAAGGTTAACATATATCCTATAAGACTGTTGGTATTTATAAGGTGGTGCAGACACACAATTTCTGAATTTTAATTCAAAATGTTTATGCAAATATTTTATTCGTCTACATCTTATAAACGTGTAAAAAGCTATTTTAAAAATTTTTGTAGTTCGAGGCTACTGAATAGGTCATTTTTACCAGTCTTGGGGCCAGTTCATCTTGGAAACGGTTTGGGTTTACGAACGCAAATTTTAAAATTAAATATAAGGGATAAATATTACCAAAATGACTAATTTTAGTTAACTTTAAAAAATTATTTATTTTTAAATTCAATCTCTTTATATTTGCTAAAAATAAATGTATTTGTTTGTCGGATAGAAAATCATGACATTGTGTTCGGTTGAATTTAAACTATATTGTGCAATATTTAATTACTAATTATATTTATTTGTTTATACGATGAACTGCTCCCAAACGTATATTACAATATACGGCAGTGAGCCTTCTTTATTCTAACACTACCCGCGCGCGTCCGCATGCACAGCTACAGGCACACGCACCGTCTGTCCCAGCCCGGCACCCCTATCTGCCTTGGGTTTACCCCTTACTCGACTCTCTCATGCTCCCAGACACAACTCCCATGGGTGGGGTCCACTCTTGAATGTCGCCTGTCTGGCTCTGGCCGTATGTGATAGTGAGAAAGTACACAAACTAGTCAATTGTGTTGTCGCTGATTACAATTCATCCACGCAAATTATATATAGCTGGTGACCAAATAAGCCAATAATACTTACGACAATTTAGTACTAATTTATTTAATTTGACTATTTTAGCCAATTTAAACATGTGTAATTATTGCTTTTATCTAACCGATAATGTATAATCAGTGAATATATACATATATGAGTATCGTCAACATACTATATTTGTGAATAGTGTTCTCATTTTTAAAATGACGCGCACGAGCAAGTTTCATAAGCGTTCTAAAAGTACAGTATCAGAGATACCATTAAGAAAAAAAGTTTGTCAGAAGTACATTATTCGAGTTAGACCGTTCAACAATATATAACACTTAGCAATATTTAAAAAATAGATTCTCTGAGTAATTTTGTTTTTTAAATCTAAATATACATTAATTCCAACTTATAAAAATACATGCTTTTATATTTATTAATTCTACCTTATTGCTGTGTAATTTCTTAAGGTCAGGGTTACCCGGGCGTAATAAATGTGTATATCCTTAAATAGATATGAATTTTTATGTG
This sequence comes from Stictocephala bisonia, assembly GCA_035578905.1. Lineage (NCBI taxonomy): Eukaryota > Metazoa > Arthropoda > Insecta > Hemiptera > Membracidae > Stictocephala > Stictocephala bisonia. The sequence goes on from JAQJVL010000039.1 coordinate 3,834,676, forward strand.
TTTAATACTGCATCCATATCCTATGCATGCTTATCATTGTCTTAATTAATAAATTATACAAAATAACTGCGGTCATAATAATTTGTTTCCTATTCATAATTAGTTTATTAATCTTAATTTTCCTCAATGTTGCTAAGCTTTTCATGACAAAATATTTGTCTAAACAGAATTAAAGTATTGTTTACCAAACAAAAATAACACATATCACCCGTCGATCGGTTACAAACTTTTATAGCGTTGCGAAATAAAATGTGTATCTAGTTCATATTTTTTATTCATTTTGTTTTGTTAGCCTCCAGAACTGTTATATTATGGTTTAGATTACCTTTTTTCTGTCTTAACAGTTCTTCAATTACATTACTGCTATGTACATTTCAAAGCATAAAGCTTCATCATCAGGCTTCAAAAAACGTCACTGTTTAAAACATTAAAATACTAAAACTATAAAACATTAAAACATATTAAACATGAGTACATCACATTTACCGGCCGGCGATAGACACCAAACAAGTCATCAGTATGGGTAAGGTGAGAAAAGACATAGGTAATGCACAGTGGGGAGTCTGGGGAGCGACAGTGCTACGATCTATCGGAATTCAGTTGTTCCTTACGCCGGCCGCACCACCTTAAGGAGAGTCCAATCTCTTCAACCTATTATACCATAGACATTGATTGTGTGGGGAACTTATTAGACAGAGTAAGGGGGAGAACAGTACAGTACAAGGTGAATATCATTGATAAAGACAAGAGTCAAGACCAGGATTAGAACCTGCGCTTTCTCTAACTCAGGTACAAAGACCTGTTGCCTTAAATCGCTCGGCCACAACTGGGTCTCTCAGGTAAATGATTAGCAGTGAAGTAAATTGTTTGTTGAAGAGTTAACCCTCTGGGTTATACATCAATATATGTTAATGTTACTTTATTGTGAAGAGATCCTATTGTTCTTTGGAAGACTACCGGTTTGAATCCTCTTTTGAGATCTTCATCGGGCAACGTCAAAATTAGAACTTTTTTCGTTCTCATCGATCTTCATAAAGTTATAAGAAATTGAAAAATTAAAAAAAACACTAAGAATTTATGACGATGTTTTTGACGTTGCCCGATGTGGATTTCAACAGATGACTGAAGTCGGTAGACTTTAAAACGACAAAAAGTATCTCTTGACAATAATGTAACCTAAACCAGAATAATTAAGTTGCTTGGCTGGTGAGAAATCTAAAGAGAGATTCTGGGCAACTGGGGAAGAAGTAAAGAAAATACATGTCCAATACACTAACTAATTATTTCAATTTAAAAGTACTCAGAAGATTTATTTTCATTGGAAAGCTGCATCGATGCACAATAACTTCGCGCATATCTTTTTGGCTACGGAACATAAATCAACGGCCAACAAATTAAATTAAAATAAAAAATAAATTTTACTATTTATACAGACTTTTCGTCACCTTTAAAAATCAAGCAAACAATAAATAACCATAACCTTAAATGAGTAACCATCTTATTCATGAAAGTAAGTAATTTAGTGTTTTTATTGGCCTTAAGTTATATATATGTATATTATATTCAAAGTCGTTAATTTTCGAATAGTAATTTGAGCTTTTCTTAACCTTGTAAAGACATAACTGATACGAGAGTTAACAAGTGAATAAGTTTCAAACATTTTTTAACATACAATTAATGTAATGGTCAAGGGAGGGCCTGCTAATTATTTCAGAGGAAAACACCCGTTGTCAACTTAAAAGGCTGCTAATAAAATACCAATATTTCCGAAAATTGAAATAAACAGGAATAAATTATACAGTGTCAATGAAATTCAGTGGTTTTAAACACAAAATTGATTTAGAAACCGCAGGGGCTGGGTTGTTCATGAGGAACCCACCAAATTTATGTTAATACTATCGTAAATTTTTGTCTTATTTTCTCAAATGTCAATAACTTATTAGTACTATCTGAACATCTAATGGTGTTCAATCTAGAGGAAGATGCCTCACGTTTCTTACGCATAAGTAATCAGCTGACCGATTAAAACATCCTCCAAGCTCGCCCACTTAATGGTAACTTATTTAATTAATACCACGACTATACCATATCCCGCTCTCCCGAAGATGGATGGGAAAGAGTAGCCGGCGCTGATGTCTTCATTAATACTGCCGGATAAATTACATTTCATTATAATAAATTAAAACATTTAAAAATAATAAAATTAATCAAGAGGCCTGAACGACCTCCCGAGTCGATGAGTTATTTCGACAACCGGTTAATTGAAATAATCGAGTAGTTGGCAATCCCCGGGTGATTTAGAGTTTCTGGTGGTGGCCGGAAAAAATACTCATTGACCCCTGGGTAATGTAGATGGCGTGGGGCGTTCCAGGAGGCGGCGTCGGGCTCGACAGAGACCTCCGAAATATGACGAGTGTCTTAATTAATAGAGTGAAAATTAAAAATTTAGAACCACTTGTAATGCTTACCTGGTAACAAACTAGAATCATAATTTCCGGCCGTATCCTGTATGGATTTTAAATCTTTTATTTTTTTATTTTATTTTAGTACATATTACAAATATAAAATTTGACGTTAAAAATAAGGATTTTAATTAAGTAGAACTATTTACCTTTTTATTGGTTTTCTCATCTCAAATTTCTGTAATTTTTTACTTTTCAAGAGGATCTTTCGGAAAACGGTGTTCACTAATGAGGACTGACTATTGTATATTGTCTTTACACTCTTTGAACCATTCAAACTTCTTTTTTATTGATTTCATTTACATTATAAGGAATATAATATATATTTTTCTATAAAAACTTATAAATGAACTAAAATTAAGAATTACACAGTAAGGATAATTTTAATTTTATAAAGAACAATATTTTTCTAAGATTTTTTTAAAAATTGAACAGTCATTCAATTAATACAAATATATGTAACACGACAAAAAAGCTTTGCTAGTTTTCTCCTTGTTACAGTTTTAGTTCAGAGAGAACCAAGGAGAGAAGGTGTAAGCAAGAGTAGAGAACCACACCGTAGCGATGTGGTTATAAAGACAATTATTACATATTTATTTTAATACAGTGCTAAAAGAACAACGATTTTAGTAGCTTAACTTTCATGTGTATGATATCCTAGCTATACAGCTGCTAGTAAATATCGTAAAAATGTACTTAAAATAATAGTAACAATAGTATATACAAATAATAACCTAATACGTGATGAGTTCAAATACATATTCAACATTTATTATATTTTAAAATATGCATCTGTTGAAGAATACGAATTTGAAGAAAACATCCACTGGCAAGTTTTCAACATTTTATTAAATTACGTATTATGCTCATTCTTGATTTTTTTTCATGCTATCCTTATCGTCCTTAAATAGTTAGGACTAAGAGCCTTAAGGAACTGTCCATGTTTAAAAATATAAAATAAAACCAATTATATCGAAGGGTAGCTTGTGTATATATAACACAATATTCAACTATTGTCTGACAAATATTAGAGTTGTTATCAGTGTGCTGCAGACCCGAGATATTCGTACTCCCAGTTCCCCCGTCAAAGATACACTGTGAATTATATTCCTTGACGGCGTGTATCGTCCCTCCCTCCCCGACAGGCTGGGCGGGTAATGATGTGCGAAAGGCGATAAGTTTATTCCGTGATACTCACTGTCCAGGCGGGGTGGAAGGGAGTGTAACCTATTTTATACACAGATACCCCGTATCTGCAGGTCCCGCACACTCAACCCCTATAACCTATCTCAGGGCCAAATTTGTGTTATTTGGGTGTGGATTTTCAAAGAAAAATATTGTACATACATAGTTTTAACCTGTATTTATTATGTATCTACAATTTGTACTACTACAATGGAATTTATTGAGTCTTTAAATATTTTAAAAATAGTAATCATATGTTGAGAATTGAAATATTCTATTGATTAGAAAAATCTTACTAAACTTAATTACATAGAATTTTACGAATAATTAAATTGTTTAGTTTTGAAATATTTTTAGGAAAACACTTCGAAAAAGATGGAAGCTAAAAATATATTTTAAAAAATATTTGATTGTTGAAGACAAATTACATTTTTCACCATATTATTAATAATATAAAATGTCAAAGAGTAAATATAAAAAAGGTATATCTATTTTATATTTATGCTGTAAAATCGAACGTTTTACAGCAGTTTCGTGGTAGGTTTTAAAATGCTTCAATGGTATTATTATTTATTGCTATTACTGTATTTTAAAACAAAACGTAGTTAAAATTATGTGAATATTCCAATTCATTTGTAAAAGTAAGTTCTAGCACATACAGCATATCTTGGCAAATTCATGTGTGAGAATATCCAACAAATTCTCTGTGCCTCCATTACACAGACAGTATATGAAAGTTTAGTGTGATATTATTTTAAAATTGATTTTTGTCAACTTAGTAAATAAATACCAATATTGATCAACAAAATTTTTTATTTTAGCTGGAAATAGAACAAAATTGTTTCTGTTTGCTATTAAGACATGATTGTGTTCATTAATTCTTTCACTGAACGAAACAAACAAAACTTATAAACATGGAGATCCGATTCAAACGATATATTGGTTGTCATCGAATTTCAACTCAATGATTGATGTCAACTTAGAGACAATATGATCAGTATGTAATAGTAATGAAATATTACTAGTAAAATATTTTAGATTTTAAAATTGATATTAATTTTTTTAATTGTTAAATAATGACAATTTTTATTTTAAAAAAATCTGAAAACCTAAGAACTTTAGAAATAATGTACCATTAAAAGGACACTAAATAAATGTATTCTAAATAGGGCTAGTTTACTGACCTTGACATGTGCCATGTTTCAGATTACACTGATTGCGGTGTTCTTGATTTTGTATTATTATCGACTGATAAAACAAACGTTTTATAAAAGAATCATCCTATCAAAAAAAATTATTAAACATGAAAGTACCTTTTTATTATTTTTTAACATAATTTCTTATACGACCTCTTAGATATCCTCCGTGAATTAAAGATATTATATAATCATGTACAGTTGATTAAAAGTTTAAGGTGAGGAAAACGAGACGAGAGATATGTATTTTAATTCGTGGCGTGTCGCATGGCATTCTAAAGCAAGGACTACGAAAACACGTTGCTGCTTCGGACATTGACTATACTATCCAGCAGGTATATAAAGAGAAGTTTTCATTGTGAATGTCAATTAAAGGTGATATATATATATATATATATATATATATATATATATATATATATATATATATATATATATATAAGAGGAGAGGGAACACGTGAGACATATGTAATTTGATCCTTGGCGTCTCGTATGACATTTTAGAACAAGGAACACAAAACCACGTCGCTGCTTTGGACGTCGCAGAGTTGAACCAAAGATCAAGATAAATTATAGATATATACAGGTCTATAATCTTTGGTTGAACACACCATACTGTTCCAGCACATATGGGAGGTTTTAGTAGAGCCCGTATAGACTCCAGATGTAGTACGCCGCGTTAGTGAAGTCAATTACAGGTTGAAGAGGTTTACAAAAGATGAAGCACACCAGTCAAATCCATAGCATTTTGAGGAATTACGGAATCAAGGAACACGAACCTGCATCGCTGAAATGAAGCAGCTTACATTGATCTAGCTTACTTTCAAAGAGTTCACGATGTGAGATAACAGTGAATGTTCATTTAGGGTTGAAGAAGTTTACACAAGCAAGTCAAATCTATGATATTATGAGGAATTCCGGAGCAAGTCTGGTTGGTTCAGTCTGAGCCAATTTACTTCAGAACTAAAGATAGCTAAAATCTACCCCAATCATAAAAAGGCTCAAGAACCGATTTTAAAAATGCTCGACCAATATCACTCATATTTAAATTCTCCCAAATAATAGATAAAATTGCACTCGTACAAATGCGGCAACACCTATTGATTGAAATTAACAATCCTAATTTTAGTTTCAAGGAAAATGCAACTGTTAGTGTCATTACAAGTTTAGTGGAGTTTACTGTAGATAAATTGAAGAAGACAAACCATGCATCAGCTATTTTATCAGGTTTCATCAAAGAATTTGATTGTTTGTGACATAATCTGATGCTGTACAAACTGGCTGCATTGTGGTTTCACGGTTCTTTAAGAGGAGGCAGATTGCAATGACCTAACTGATTTATAGAGTTTATGAGGTGGGATTCCAGTTCATGTTCATGATCCATGGTATCACATGGCATCTCAGGGGTCAAGGAACAAGGACTGTTGCGTGGATGCAGATTACGCCGATGAAAAGATTGAATTTCCGAAAGTTTCGTGCATCAAGGTTCTGGCAAGTCAATTAAACATTGAAGAGGGTGGTAGAAGATGGGACACGCGAAACGAGCGTGCTGTAATCCGTAGCATGTCACATGACATCTGGGGCTGAAGTAACACGAGCCCTCCTCGGTGTCTAGGAGCAGATCGTACTGATATCAGTTTAAAAGTTGTTTGTTGGCGATGGATTACACATCATAGTAATGTGTTGGACATTTCCTACTGCTTGATTTGTTCAAACTGAAAATGTTTCTCCACTTAAAATAACTTTTCTCGTCTTCAGGTGAAAAAGAACAACCTTGACCTAAATACTTAAAATACGATACAGTTTATGTACTTGTTTCATTATTAAGTCTTTAGGTATTCATTAAAACGTTGAAGATATGTTTATACATCAAGCACCACTGTAGACATAAGTTTCGGTAAATCAACGATGTAAGTAGAGACCATGACTTTAGGGTTGGTTTGCCTTATATCTAGCATGTGCCATATTTCAGGGTTCTTAATTTATCTTCTCTGAAAAAGAGTTTCGATTAAAAAAAATCCCCTATGTCACATAAAACTCATTATAATAATAGCTTAAATAAATCAAACCAAGCAAAGATTTTTAAAGACATACAAATAAGAAAGAATGTTTATTGTGGTGTGGCTTTCAGAACTGACAGTACATGAAGTGTGATTCCTCAATATATCTTTTGATTAAAAGTGACACTTTTGGACGTTGTGTAAATGAAGGGTGAGATACCCTAAATCATAAATTGGTATATAATATGGAAGACTAGTGGAGAAACAACAAAACCATGTCGTACCATAGTATTTATTGCTTTTGACTTATCGGTCCACCTCCTAAGTAGAACAATGAAGAGCCAGTGTAAAATATAAGTTTTTACACTTTTAGTATTTCAAAAAGATAATTAATCAACCAATTAAAAATAAATACATAAACTGTGGCATAAAAAAGACCAGGATCTACAATTTGTTACTGATTACAATTTATAAACTGATTATAAATTACTTAATGAAAACTGCGATTACATATTCAAACCGAAGGTGCAATATAATCTGCAGTATGTATAATTGACTGCCTAGGGGTAAATAAATCTTTTAGCGTGTAACTAGTAGGTTGTAAACCAACACGGTGCTGGGGATAGATTAACGCCATGCGGCTAGTAATTTGCACTACTACACCAGTGATTTGACCACAGAATTATTCATGTATATTTAAATATTTGCTCTGCTGCAAATTATTTTATTATACTACGGGTTTTGCCAATTTAAAAATACAACAAGAAATTACGCGTTTCACTTTTAAAATATACAATTTAGGTATTGTTATAAATTTGCAAAATAATTTCTTTCAGGTAAAGTTCAGTTCTTTGTGAGGTGAGTTAAACTAGACATTTAAATTTTGTACGTAATTGGGTAGAAGCACACAGCAAGTAATACAAACTATGTGAGTACAAGCGATAGGAGGTGAGCGTGTTGCATGGGTGTTTTAAGGTGTGTAAAGTAAGATCTACAACTGGTTTGTACGACAAAGTCGCGTTAGTTGTAGAACTGGTTGGTGTGACAAAAGTTACACACGTCGTAGAATTGGTTGGTGTCATAAGTTATATGAATTGTCGAACTGATTTTTACGACAAATGTCCTATAAGCTGTATAACTGGTTGATGTGACAAAAGTTACACACGTCGTATGGTTAGTATGACACAAGTCATGTTGCAGAAATTGTGTGAAGTTTTATACAGACATGTCAATTTCAACAAAAATCATGCGATTTGTAGATTGGATTATTACATCAAATCGTGTGTCAGGAGGGGAAATATAACCAGGAATTGCTGTTCGTGATGCCTCATTGGCTGAGGGTTCGGAATGCAGAGGGCAAGGTACAAGGTTAGAATCCCCACTGAGCAAACGGTCAGTACCTCACTCGTTAAATAAAGTTCAAGCACATGATGTAAACCTGTGTGAATTGGACAGTGAAGTTCCTATTACACAGAAGAAAATAAAAAGAGAACCTAGAGGATTGGAAATATAAAAATGATCTAAGAATGAGGGCTGCTTAGCCCAAGTTCATCTGGTTAAAACCTCCCTTAACTTTTTACAGTATAGAGGGGTAAGTAAGCTTCTAAAATCAGAGGAGCTTGGGTTGATACTGTGAGAGTCATTAGAGGTTAATGAACCTACGAGAATCACCATTACAACATACATACTCATATGACAAATTACACTTCATAATTTGTTACCACTACGAAATACTCACCACTCTTTACTTTAATTTGACTGCCAACGTATTAACAATGAAGAACAAATAAGATGTCTGACAGCCATTCTGGCCACTTCCAATCATCCCTTTCAGACCACGACATAGGCAAGAGGTTATGTTAGCGATTAAAATAATTATGATTCGAATAGGAATCAAGTTAGATTCTTGATGATAATAAAAAACAAAATATATTTATATTAATCTGCAGAGGTTGGCATTGATTGTGGGGCGATGGAGATGGCGCGATACCACCAAGTCACCAGGTACTACCAGGCTCTGACCTGGAGTATCGACCCTCCAGTAGAGTCGTACGTTAGCTGGTTATGACAGCCGGGGGATGTCGCTGGTAGGTCGGGGATAACGAATACCAAAATTACAAAGTGAAAATGAAAAATTTGAAGGCCAGTATATATTTTTGGAGAGCATAACTCCTGGGTTTTATATGTCCCAGTAATAAAGAAACGGAATAAGTATTAACACGGTACCTATAATTGGATTTGTGTACATAACAAAAATTCACAATAATTTCTCTTTACTACAGTTATACTAGGATGACAACCAAAGACACATCTAAAAATAGCTGCCTTTTTATGTCATTAAAGTAAAATATGTAATTTTTCCACGTTATACAAAGTCTTATATTAATTTATGTAAAGTAAAATAAAACCTTAACAGATGTATACTGTTGGCATTTTAATTTTAAAGATACTTTAATATGAAAAGTCCAAACATGTTGTCTATTAAATGTGGAACTCTTACATACAATTTTTTATTTTTATTTTTTTTATTTCTAAGACGCCCATCGTAGAGATATGGGCAAATATGAGGTGTGAATGAGTGTTATGAGTGTAGATGAACGAGTGTAGTCATTGTTACTTTCCGGGTTCGACTTAGCTCAGAAAGGACTATTTTAGTAGCCAAATAGTCAGGGAACTAAGGGATCTACAGTTTTACGTGGGATCCGAACCACGTGGTGTTGGTCTGATTTTCAGCTACTTAACAAGTCTGACACTCAGTTGGTTTCCCATTACAACATCCGGACCTTGACTACCATCCAAAATAGACACCCCAGACTTCTCTAGTAGTATCTATGTCGATCGCAATCATTGAGCGGACGCCGTGCCGGTATTAAGAGGACCAAGCATAGAACCTATCACTTACAATCTCCTCATCACTTTGTCCCCAAGTAGCTGGGTTACAGCACTACGCCACCAGTACCGACTACATTAATTACTTACAATAACTATTACACAATAAGCTCATTTATAACGAAATAACTTCATTGATCATTCTTTGTATAGTATAAACGAACACACAATGAGCACCATCAATGTGTACATTTTTGTGAAAGTGTGGTGTAGAAAGCGACTATTATGTTTCCAAGCTTGAAAGAGAGAACCTATCCGCGAGATAATACAAGGTATTTCACGTAGTTATGACTCAAAATTACTATGTATCCATTTTGTGATGGAGGCCCCTCGTATGTGTCCTACTTTTTGCCGTTCAATCATTGACTTAGTCAGCCTCTATTAGCGGATGCTTATGCACCATTCCTCACGAGGGTTTTTAATGAGAAAGAGACACTTTTAAATATATCTTGCTAGAAATAATTTGTAACTATAATTAGTGTAACTTAAATACACTAAATATGGATAAATTCATTTTAGATTTAACACTTTAGCAAAGACTTATTTAAACGTGAATCACATCTGTGTATCCACACAAATTTCCTGATTGTGGAACGAAAAAGATAATCACACAAAGGACCAGGATAGATAGCTACACAAACTCCCTGATAGTGTTAAGAAAAAAAAATCTAACCAGGATCGCAACACATTTTTCTTTATTGAAATCGAAATAGATTAATCACACAGCGCATCTTCCTGACCCCTCCTTCCCCCAATACATATTTATACACTCAGTTACATATTTGGATGAAATTACATTTGGATACGTGGCTGTTTTGGTTTGGTTGAAGAATTTGTCGTTATTTCTAAACAAATATAAATTCAATCAAAATGTAGGTACCACTAACGTGATGACAACCACAATTTACACGTTTAAAAAACACGTGAAAAGATTAATTCAAAACGTTTAACGAATTGAAATTATTTTCATATCCACTCCTCCAATGATCACGATTCACTGTAGTCCACCTCTATTTACAAAATAACTACCTAGCTGGCCATATTTTAGTCTACGAGACCAGCTACCCTCCCTACGAACTCTTTATTAAGAACCAATATATTATACACAAATCTACAACTTCAGATACAAGTAGTTCGTGAGTTGTTAAGTGGACACTTGTGATATAATAAATGTATAAAACTCAAACGTTTGTTTGTAATTATATTAATGAGAAATAAAAAAAACATTGGGACGTAAAGTTAGTATAAGTGATTTGTTCGTTAATGTCTTCTCATTCAGTTCTGTGCTCCAAGACAAAAAAATTCAAACGTAGAAAAAAGTAAATTCTTCAAAAAACTTATACCTCTGATCCCAAAGAAGTGTACGACAAAGACTTATCAAAATCAAATATTTACAACTCTGAGTACAAACAAATCTTAGGAACATTGCTTAATGAAAGGCTTATAAACATCTGGTGGTACAACCCAATCGCCTCCAGTGGTCCGAACCCCTTGACCCCACCTCTGAGGCAACCTGCTGCCCTTTGGCCGTTCACTGTGGTGTATGGTCCACTGCCCATTGCGTCAAGCACCATGCCCGGGGGGGACTGACCCCCCTTATCAAATTTATACCTTCATCGATACGTCGACAGCCTTCATTTCAGCGTTACTAGCCCGATATTGGTACAGAGTTCCGTTATTGTAATGGGGGATTGGACATAATTTTAGGTGTAGGAGTCTATGAGCTTAGCCGCTGGTCAAGAGGTCGTAAACGTTGATAGTAAGCATAGGTTCTATGCTCGGTCCTCTTTATATCATCATAGAATCCGCTCAATGGTTGTCATCGAAGTGGATACTAATAGTACAGAAGTCTGTTGTGTCCATTTTGGCTGGTAATCAGACCAATAATACGTAGTTCGGATTCCACGTAAAGCTGTAGGTTTCGTAGTTGCCCTGACTTTGGGCTATTAATAAATAGCTCTTTCTGAGGATTAGTCGACCTTAGTTAGTAACAATGAGTACATTCGTTCATCTACACTCATCACACTCATTCGCCCCTCATATTCGCCTATATCTTGACATATATCTTACCGATTAATAACCAAACCGGTGGCTCAGTGGCTAAAGCTTCGAACTGCGAAGAGCATGGTCTAAAGTTCGAATCCCCACTGAGCAAACAGTCGGTACTTCACTCCTTGAGTTCTTGCACAGGCCTGCAAGCTCATGTAAAATGGGGTTTGGTTTAAAGTAAAAAAATAAACCCCATTTTGTTTCGATACTTCCGTAATTTTTATTTTCATAACGAAAACCTGTTGTTTTTCAAGTCAATTGTTCATATCTCAAACATCAAAGATAGGGTGGATAGCAACACTGATATAAAATATTATTCATGCTAACTACAAGAACCAAAGGTCAAGGAAAAATACAGGGACAATACGCTGGCGACCTTGCAGTGAAAGGTTAGGGGGCCTATCACAGTGCAGCGAGATGAAATTCCTTCAAGAAAAACGCCGATTTTGGTTTCCTAAGCAACTTGGCCGTTAATGTGCTTTCCAAGACAACAACTAAACCCTTAGCCTACGGAATGTCTCGTATGATAAGTTTTAGTTCTTTCCCAGTAAAAACTTATGATTGGTAAATTTTTTGGATTTTATTTTGAAAAGCAAACATAACGTTTCGACTGGTATAAAACTCCCGTCTTCTTCAGGCGTTACATACTTCCTTTTGCTACTTTTAAACGGTATTGTTCATCTCTAAAGTTACCCGTATCAATGTACGAAAACTCATAAACAACTACAAACTTATAGGACTCATAAGTTTTACCAATTGTGACAAAATATTCAAAACAAGGAACGTACCAACAAACATTTATCAAGCAACAAATCACAGAACAGATTATTGAATGGTATTTTCTGTATAGTCTTTTTTGGTAAAAGTTTTCATTTTATTATTGATATTGTATATTTTTTCATAATTGTGTATAGTTTGACATGACGTGTGATAGTTTTTAAGAAGACAAGACTTTTTAAAGCATCCACAGTTAACTCTTTTATCCCTTTTAAAGCAAGAAGTTGTTTAAAGGGGGTTTCTTAAATTGATATACATAAGTTAGTTTAGTTGGTGGAGGAAATAATTTGAAATGTATGTAAGGTTGTATATTTTTACCTGTCGAATTTGTTTTTTTTTATTTGTTTTTTTAACCACTCGAAGAGTTGGAAATCTCCAACAAATTTACTCATCGTGAACAATCCAACAATGAAAAATAACTTTCAAACAACAAGCATCTCCCCAAGCAAAACCTAAATTATCTAAGTCTGATTTTGTAGCAGATAGGATTTTTCATTCTTCTAACAAGGCAAAAACTATGTGGAACGTGATTAATGAACAGAAAACTTCAAAATCTAATAAAACCCAAAATATTTCATTGAAGGCAGACAATGGATATCTTATTGACGATCATGTTGTCGTTGCGAATGAATTCTGTAAATTTTTTTCCAACCTGCCCAGTAACTTCTCTTCTCAGCATGCTCCATCATCCACTCCATGTATATTTCGAGCTCCTCTGCAGTCTTTATTTTTGAGGCCTGTAAGGCAAGAAGAGGTTTCGGAGGTTATTATGTCTCTAAAGTCAAAACATTCTTTTGGGGCTGATGGCATTTCATCATATTTGCTTAAACAAGTTCCTGATTTGATTTCAAGTCCCTTATCTCATATAATCAATCATTCATTTCAATATGGTATTTTTCCTGAATCACTTAAGCATTCCATAATTAGACCTTTGCATAAAAAGGGCAGTAAGGAGGAGTGTTGCAATTACAGGGCAATTTCCTTAATATCTACATTCTCTAAGGTTTTTGAGAAAGTTTTCCTGATCAGACTTGTTGATTTTGTTAGTAAGAACAACATTATGTCCCGTTGTCAATTCGGATTTTCAAAGGGAAAATCCACGAGTGACGCCATTTATTCCCTAATATCTACTATTGTTGAGGCCCTTGATAGGGGTGAATCTGCTGTGGGAGTGTTTTTTGACCTTACCAGAGCTTTTGACATGGTTGATCATTGTATCCTCTTACAGAAATTAAATGCTATGGGACTTAGAGGTACTTCCCTGACCTGGATCGCGTCATATCTGTCGGGAAGGGAGCAAACCGTGCAAGTTTTATTTATTGATTCAGATGGATTTGAACGAGTGGCTTATTCAGAAGCGTGTCCTCTTCTGAGAGGTGTCCCACAGGGCTCGGTGCTTGGTCCGATCCTTTTCCTTCTCTTTGTTAATGACCTGTCCCAAGTTTCATCCAGCTCACGGGTTTGTCAGTTTGCTGATGACACTTCAGTTTCTGTGACATCACTAGACAGATCTGACTTGGAGGTTAGAGTATATGAAGTTTCAAATGCACTAAGTCAGTGGTTTCGAAATAATAATTTATACCTCAATAATAACAAAACTCAGATCCTGGATTTTCATATAAGTGACAGGAAGCAATCCGAATGTCTAACCTTCTTTGTTGACTGCGAACAAGTTACGCCTAGTGTGGTGACTAAGTTCTTGGGTGTTTACATTGATGACGGGTTGAAATTTGATCACCACATTGACTCCGTAAGTAAGCGTGTTAGTTCTGGAATTTTCCTTCTAAGAAGACTTTCAACTTTTGTTGATGATAGGATTCTTTTGCCAGCTTACTATGGACTAATATACCCCCTCTTATCATATTCTGTTGTCATATGGGGCCACGAATCTTCAAAAACTCATTTTTTATTTAAACTCCAAAAAAAAGCCATCAGAGCCGTTTTTAGAAAGCCCTACAGATATTCTTGTAAGCCAATTTTTAAAGAATACAATATTTTAACTTTTCCGTCCATTTACATTTTTCAGTGTATCATGTTTGTACGTAAGCACCCTGAACTCTTTGCATCTGTCACTTCTTCCAACCGGTATGGGCTTCGTGGTCGACTAAACATTTGTATTCCCCGACACAAGACAAGTTTTTTTTAAAATCATCTAAAATTAAATGCCACTAAACTCTATAACTCGCTTCCTGTACCTATCAAAGCAGAAAAGGACATAAACAAATTTGGCAGGGTTGTAAAGGGCATGTTGTTATCTCGTTGCTGTTACAGTGTGAGGGAGTTTTTAGATAAGTAATTAGATAGTAATTAGGATAGGAATAAAATAGTAAAAATAATAGTGCTATAATTATTGTAAAAATAATGTAGACCAATTATTGTTTTGAAGTGGCTGTAATATAATCATTGTGATTAGTATTAGAATGATATTGTATGTGTTATACATGTAATTGGTGTGATGTTTATCTAACGTAATTTATTAATACATATGGATGACGCTATTATGCAATTTTATAATTGTTGAAAATAAAGCAATTTTGATTTGATTTGATTTGATCTAAATCTCTAATAAGTTTATGGATGCATTTAACAGCTTTCAACTTCGTAACTATCAAAAATACAAAAAACTAAAATTGAATAAACAGTGTATCATTGAAGGTAGTCAAATTTGACTAATTAACACTGAATTTTTAGTATTCAAATAACTGATTAACTTATCAACGTGCAATAAATATCCTGACTGAGAGTACTTTAAGGTGGCCGTTTCGCTTCACGAAAAATGCTTTAAAAAAATGGGCTTGCATTTCAAGGATTCGGTTCGTAATGATGATCGTAACATTTGAAGTGTCATTTGTAAGCAAAGAACTGATTAAATTAGAGGTTTAAATTACCTTATATCCAGTCAAGTGGGCCAACACGTCGTCAGATGGCGACCGGTTTCGACTAACTCATGAAGTCATTTTCAAGCCGAAAATACATAAACTCTTCACTCTTGTGAGATCGTCATAAGTCTTGAAAAACACTGACACTCACGGACGGACGACATACAAAAAAAACACAAAGCAGACATTTATCACGACTAAAATATGACAGATGCACGGTCGGTACACGGCGCGGGTGATGCAGCTTGTCCGCGTGCGTCAGTGTTTTTCAAGGCTTATGACGATCTTACAAGAGTGAAGATTTTATGTATTTTCGGCTTGAAAATGACTACATGAGTTAGTCGAAACCGGTCGCCATCTGACGACGTGTTGGGCCACTTGACTGAATATTAGGTAATATAAACCTCTAGTATAATTAGACAGTCGTCCGGAGGCAATACATTATGAAATAAAGAACTGAACCATAAGATGGTTTTTATAAAAAATTGAGTATTTTTGTATTTTACAGTTAAATATGTGAAACTTTAGATGTAATTCTTAGCGATTTAAATCTAAAGAAAGCGCACAATATAGACTTATGGTCTCCTAGATCGGATCTTTAATAATGATACAGTGTTCACTTTAACAATAAACACGAACCGTGCCTGTTGACGTTAAGTTAGTCTGTCTACTATAGTGCTGTCTACTATAGTGCTGTCTACTATAATAGTGCTGTCTACTATAGTGCTGTCTGGGCCTGTCAAGCGGTGACTTGGCGGTTTGGGAAACGTACTGTAAACGTACCTTTGAGGAAAAATTAATAAAATATTACAAAAGAAAAACAAACCAATTTCAATTATTGAATAATTAACTTATACATTGAACATAATGTAAAATTCATCATATAATCAATAACTTTTAGAATTCAATGTGTGAAAACGACCAATCAGATAATCATTTCCAGCATGAGTACAACATCTAATGGCTTGGCACGTGATACAGAGGTCGAGGTCGGGGTGGAAGAAGGCGGGAGCTATGGGCATGGGTTAGTGTGAGCACGCGCGTGCTATAGTCGAGCAAGCTTCGACTACGGATATAGAAATGTAGTAACGCACTCTACAACGTTTTCTTCTGATTCAGAAGAAATATTACAACACTGAACGAAACAATAGTAATGACATAATCGACAGTACTTCGATAAATACTACAACTGTACGTCAAACCAGTTTACTAATTTTAATAAAAATAATAAAAGGAATCACGACTATCAAAAGAACAAACACTGTCTCTACAGCAAGCAACAGAACAAGAAAATGAAAACAGCAAACGCACTATAAGCGGTAAACGTTCCTAAGAGGAAAAATGCAATTAGAAAGTCAACATTTCTCATCAAAATTATAGCCTAATTGAACCATCATGAGTGATAACAATAAATTATTTTACGAAAATTAACACTATTATGATATTTGCAAATAATTTACCAAATCAACTTCAAATAATAGTGACTATCAATGAAAAATGCAAGATTATTAGTTAAATTGAGTCAACAGTCAAAATTTAGTTTTGAGATACATGTCATTGATATAAAATATATAACTTCATTTAATATCATAGTTTTGTATCGCAATTTTAAAGCTTATAATTAAAAGTGAATCGAGATTAAAGTAGTTTAAAACGTATTATTCGTTCATCAGATTGTACTTAACAATCGTGAGAAAAACAGCACAAGATGAAAGGTATTGCCGATAAAACTCTATAAAACTAAGACATTTTCTTCTCAAATAGTCTGCGTACCGAGATGATATCAGGTACTTTTTCACCTAGGTAGACACGTCCGCCAAAGAGGCAATTAAGAGGTTGTATAGATGATGTCGGCTCACGAGGCGAAGCCTGCTGTCTATCAAGAGATCAACCAAGGCGCGAAATTCAATTGGTTATATAATCGGGTAATTCGTGCAGTGACCAATCACGTTTGGAAAGTAAAGCGAAGGGTAATGGCCCGAGTCGGCACCGACTTGTGATCTTAGCTGGCAAACTGTCACGCCGGTTTCATAAAGAGACAATAAGTGAAACAGGTCGATAATTACCTATTAACATGATACACTCAATTGAGCAGAACTTTCAGAGGACCGGATTGATATCTCTAGAATTACGATCCTGGTCAGTAAAATAGAGATGGTCTCTCTATTCTAGAAGCTGATTGTTTAAGTTGGTTTATCAATTCTAGAAGCAATTTGAGTAAGCACGCCTTTCTAAAAGCACTTTTAGTAAGCTGGCTTTTCTATTCCAGAAACTCCTTGAGTAAGTTATCCTTTAAATTCTAGAAACACCTTGAGTAAGTTTACCTTACTATTCTAGAAGCATATTAAATAAACAGGCTTTTCTATTCTAGATGGACACTTAATAAGTTGGCCTTTCTATTTTAGAAGCAAATCGAATAATCTAGACTTTCTATTCTAGAAGCACCTTGAGTCAGTTAGACTTGCGATTCTTTAAGCTTCTTAAGTAAGCTGGTTTTTCTATTTTAGAAGTACCTTGATATGCTGGCCTTTCTATTCTAGAAGCACCTTGAGTCAGTTAGACTTGCTATTCTAAAGCTTCTTGAGTAAGCTGGTCTTTCTATTTTATAAGTACCTAGATATGCTGGCCTTACTATTCTAGAAGCACCTTGAGTCAGTTAGACTTGCTATTCTAAAGCTTCTTGAGTAAGCTGGTCTTTCTATTCTAGTAGTACCTTTAGTAAGCCGGTCTTTCTAGTATAGAAGCACCTTGAGGTATTGTGTGCCGACTAAATTTTTTGCCATTGTAAGCGGAAATAACTTCAATTACAATATCCAGTATCCGACTGAGCTCTAAGTACCTGTAATTCTGCACAATTACGAGCGCTCCAGTGGGAGTACTGCTTGCGATAACGGAGTATTCCTGTACCGCTAGATATGAAGTGTAGACAACAACACTTCGTGAGATCCTGCGGGATAAGATTTTATTTCAAAGTCAATTAACAGAAGTGAAGTGGAGGCAAGGAATGCAAACGCGATGGTCATGTGGGATAAGCGCGGTTGGCGATAAGAGCAAGTCGGTGGACGATGGTACGAACCAGAGCAGCCGCCACACAATACTGTCTGTATCACCTGCACCTGCTCACATCCCCGGGTATTATCAGATCATACCGTTGTTTAGGGGGTAGGAAGTTTAAATAAATAATATTGTAGTTACAAGAATCAACTTCATTGTTCCTTCCTTGCATTAAATTTTCGTCAATATATAGTTGAGGGTTAGCAGCTAAACGATACCTGTTGTTAATAAACATAATTTTATTTCGATAATATTTGGAGATTTTTTTAGATTTCTGATTTAGTATGGGTTAAGGAAAAAAATTTTTAAATGTAGGCTAAATTAATAAGAAATGCCTGAAGACGTCAGGAGTTTGTTATAGTCTACCTGTCGAAACGTTGTGTTTGTTTCTTAAAACACTCAAAGCATTGGAAATCTCCAAATATTATCTACATATCATAATTTTATTATCTTTACTTTCTTAACACTATATAGCGTGGACTATGGGTTTTAGTTAAATATCATTTATGAATTTAAAATTATATAAAATATGTGTTTTATACTTGGAAAAAACTGCTTAAGTCATTCGATTTTAATAAAAATAAAATATAAATAAAAATAACAAGTGATCCTGTCACAAAGCCAAATTCAACCCATCAAGCCATTTAAGACCTGCCTCACTGATTCTATTTATGCTGGCTAATCCCTCCGAAAACGGCACAGGGGCACTCTGTAACTATGTGATCCATTGTTTGGATAGACTCCTCGCAATTCATAACTCTGAAATATACCTAATTAAGTTCCAAACACTGCAATACGAGTATTTAAATTAATTAGTCTATTTTGTAAAATGTATATAGTACTAATAATGTATTTTCAAAAAAATACAAAAATAGTTCTAAGAATTGTTAATGTTAAAGGATATTGCGTTTCATATTTTATATATAATATTGCACATGATGTGTTCTATAAGACGAATTCATGGTATACTACTGGTCGTATTAATAGTTGCATAAGGCATAATAGTTTTAAAAGATAGCATTTTTTATGAACGTATTTTAAATTTGTTAAAGACTATTAAATGTTCATATTCAAAAGTACACACTGCTCTTCCTGAAGTTAATGAGAATATGTATTTAAAATATATGGATGCAAAAGACAAAGTTGAGTTGAAAATGCTGAATGTTGCTAGTCAGAAAAAAGACGTATAGGCCTATCTATATAGTGTTAACAAACCCGACTTCAGTAAGTTTTTAAGTAGGCCAACAACAGAAACCGATCACGCACTAGGCAAAAAACTTATGTCAAAAAAACGATGAAGTTCCAGACATCGATGGTTCCAATGAACTACTTCACGACTGGAAACTTAATCCTAATTTTTGAAGAACATTTTAAACTAAATTTATTAAAACTGGAACCACTATTCACCTAGAACACAGATCGCCTTAATATAGAAAATCAACTTTGAGCTCAATTTACGTATAGGAAAATTAGTTCACTTCAATATAGTGCTTACAAACTAGATATAATGTAATAATTTGTTTTAACAATATTTTAAAAATGGAACTAATGATAATTTTTGACAATGACCCATTCCATTACTACTAGATCCTAAAGTTTCTAAAATAAATAAATTAAAAATGCACCACAATAATTACAACACTTAAAATAATAATTTAATCATTTTACTTATCATGAATACGTACTTTGTATTGCAATGAATGTTTTAGACATTATCATAACAAATTTAGAAAGGGCCAGTTGATAACCACCAGCTGTTCATTTGTCATTGGGCTATTCGTTAATGACACTTTTTAAGGAACAGTCGGCGTTAGTCTTTAACTAGATAGGACTAGACTAGATAGGAAATTAATAGAAAAATTAATTATCATACTAGGACTAGAACAGAGTAGTTAGTATACATCGATGGTTCCAGCCTGTAAATCTTCATTGGAATATTAGGATTTATGCGCCAATCATAAAGATATTGACGATAAGGTCAACTGTTTCTGAGAAAACGCCTTTATTAATAGCCCAAGATCCAGGGCAACTAAAGGTTTACAGCTTTATGTGGAATTCGAATTAATACTAGTATTAGTATGATTTCTAGTATATTTTAACTACATTGAAGTGAAAATTTATAGTAAAAATTCAGATGAAATTAAAATCTTAAGAAATATAACATTTTCCAAAATAACTCTCAACAAAAATATATTTCAAAGAAACGTTAAAAAATTCAAAGAATTTTTATAATAAGCAGTTTTGTATAAAAAATTATTTTGTAATTTATTATGTGATTGTGGCAATTAAAATAAATAAAATTTAAAATATAAATTTTTTTCCAAACATTAGATAAACTTTTTAAAATAAAAGTTGGAATACGTCAAGAAAGATCTCCAGGTTGTGTCTTTGTGTCATATTTGTCTTTACATTGTGTGGGATACCGGTTGCCACACACAGTCACAATCCGTCCATCAGTGGCGCGGCGGTCGGTCTGCGCCTTATCACCAGATAATCTGATAAGGGCCCTGCAAGGACACAGGCACGCCACTGACAATAACATTAGTATTAATGAGATGGACGTTGTGGCGTGCGCTACGCCGCACTTCCCGCCGGTTTTTTTGTGGATCGGCTGTCGCACTTCAAGCCACTGGCTAGCCACCTCCCGTCATAACGACCTGGTAACGGTCTCCATCACTACTAATACGGAATGTGTGTGTATTGCTGAAGGGATGTATCTTTGTATTGCCCGGCGTGTAAAACATTATTTATTAATATCCACGATATTCCGGTAAGTAGGAATAAAATACGTTGTAACTGAGAAGTACGTGCTGTAAAAATGTAACTCTTTTAATTAAAGAATATTTGGGCCAACACCTGCACGCTCCGCGTGCCAACCGTATCACTCGATATTGTCACTACAGAAAGGCCTTCGGCCGTTAATAGGTGAAATGTAATATAAAGGTCAATTAAAAGTATTTTAAAAAGTAGTTTGTATTGTTATTCTTTTATAGCTTGTTTACTTCATCCCATATGTGATCGCCAAAAAAAATTTCTTTTACAAGTTGGTCTAAAAATCCATTTTAGAGTTCCCTGAACCCAAAAAAGTGGGTTTTTCGAAAAAAGTTTTGTTATCTGTACGTATGTGTATCTGTCTGTGTGTATGTGCACTTCGCTGGTGACCAAACGGATGGATCGATTTTAACGAAATTTGGTATGTAGGCCTACGTACAATACAATATCTCCCGACCATTTTAAATTTTTTGAAATTTTAGTTTCCTTATTTTTTATGGGCAAAAACATACAAAAATAGAATTTTCTCAAAATGGCTTTAACGATTTTGTTTAAATTTTCAGGAAGGATGTGAATTACAATTTAAGATATTATTGTAAAAACTGCACGTATCTAACTTGACTAGTTTTTGAGTTATGGCAAAAAAACATATTTGGGAATCAAACTAATACTTTTTTTAAAGTTTTAATTTTTTTAGTGTTTAATACGGGGGGAAGTTTGTGCCAATTCTTTGAAACCATTTATTTTAATGTTGTTCTTATGAGAAAAAGGAATTTTTTTAAAGATTGTTTCTAATAAAATTTCCAAAAGTAAGTTTTGATGCTTCTGATTTCTGATGCACATTTTAAATAGAAAATTTGCATTCCCTCATAATTTCGTTAAAATTAAAAGTAACAGACAAAACAAATATTTAGTGTTATTTCCATTTAGCAGCAGTTTTTATGATTTTTTTTAAAGAAGAACGGATTTTAATTCATACAAAAATATGTAAATTTGTACTCAAGCATACACACTACAAACATAAATGGCTGTTATATATATTAATTAAAACACTTTTGTGACGGAGAATCGTTGGATGTTTTAGCGCCAGTCGGGCGGACCCAGAAAATACATTATTTCTGACATTTTTTAAATCGTGATTTGCTCATTTATATGTGCCCTTCTTTCAAACCATTAATACGTACTCCTACATATTGGAAACAGCAACAAGAATTCTATAAAACTGGAATCTATTAGATCTTAAATATAAGGAATCATTTTACATTGGCATCAATTTTTGGTCCATTTGGCTAGCTGTAGAAAGGGGGGGGGGTAAAAAGATCTTGTAAATGACAATCAAGTTTGGAGTCGTACTAACTGTTTAGAGTGCTTATCAACCATTGTTTTCTGTACCACTTTGTAGTATGTTCTTGTAAAGTAAATTCCATATCACAAAATATATGTCACGATGTTTATCAGTCATACATGTATAACTTAGAGGATGAGTAGAAACTTTTTTAAATATTCTAAATTTAGTTTGTGTAAAGAATATTTTGACTTTAAAATCTGATATAAAAAATGTGTATAATGTAGAGTTGACTATATTTCTACAATAAATCTGTAAGATAAAATACATATTGAACGAAGTGTTTGTATTACTCAACATTATTCAATTCCATATTTTTAAAACATTTTCTATATATATATATATCTATATAGGCTATATACATGTATAAAAAAAAATTTCTTTTTTTTTAAGTTTTAACATTTCGCTTTTGAGACCTCCTTTGAGACTTTAGATTTTCGATCCTTTCTTAGAAACTCCTTCGCCTTTTGTAGTATTTTTAGGTACTGTTTTTATCTGAAAAGTCAATGTTTCGGAACCCTTTTTTTCTTTCGAATCACTCTTATGGACTGTAAGCGTCTGCGAGGAAATAGCCCTAAAACCTCAGTCTCTTAATAGTTTCTTATAAAGTAAATAATGGGTGTTAGTTAATATAAAATATTTAAAATTAATTTTTGATAAAACAAAATCACTTTACATATGATAGAAAACTATTACTTTATGTTAAATTTACCAACAAAAAGCTATTCTATAGGTTAACAAAATATTCGGGGGTGGGGACAGAATATGATATGCACCTCAAATATAAAATTTCAAAACTGATAGTAATTAGAATTAAGTGGGAGGGTAAACAAAAATTCACGTCATTCGTCCACGAAAGGACACGTCGACCTGTTGTTTTGTAACAAAACTTGAAACAACATAAAACAGGTACTGCTAAGATCTGTTGTAGCAGAATCCTTTGTGTCAGCCGCCAATCAAGTGGAAGGGCTGCATTGACTGTGTAGATAAGGGCGCTTATCAGCCCTGACTTTCTGTACGTCACTCCAGACTGGCAGCCCTCCTTATCTGAAGAGATATTGACGTTTCGCCCAACAGAATATCTTACTACGTCCCGCCACTGTGGAAACAAACAAACCTTACTATTTCCTTACATTTTTTATGTATGAAACGAAAATGTAACAATTACATTAAACTATCTATTAAAATATAATTAAAGTTTGTATTTAATACGAATTCGTGAATTTTCGTAAGGACAAAGTGATTAGTGTAAAATATGTGTAACATCAGTTAAACATATATTGCCGGATATCGATTCACAAAAAACTTGAATGTCTCTAATTATGTTATTTCTTAAATTTAATGAAAATCACTGAGCCATCGCTATTAAGTCCAATAAATTTTATTTAGCTAGAAAAATACATAAAAAATTAAATTACTACTAAGAGACACCCCTGCACGCTTCCCATGCAAAGCCCTCACTCGCTGCGCTCGTGTCACCTAGGCATTCGTCCTCGGTATTGTCTCTCGTAACTACATTAACAGCAAGAGGAATATAAAAAGTAATAGAACAAACATTTAGTTTTGTTTTTGTTTGGCAGCTGACTTTTCCTATGAAAAATTCAACGGTTTTAAAATCCACACTAAAAATTCGCAATGTTTGCACCTGCATAAACATTAAACATGTAAGTCAAGGTTAAATTTTGTATTTTCCACCATCATTGTCAGATAAGCTGTAGTAAATTAATCTACTTAAACTATCTTCCTTCTTCCTCGCTCGATAAACTTCGTGGGAATTGCTTCAATTAGGGAATTAAGTTTATAGATATTCAGTCAATTTTATGTTTGTGTTAAAAAAAAATCAACGGAATTAGTTCCAGCGGACATACATTTTCCAACCCTCTCACCACAAAACAATATTTGTCGTGCATGTCAGAGCTGAAACAATCTATTGACGTAACAGGTAACATTGCGATGTATTTTTCGAGGTAAATAAATCAATTATCTGACAAATTCCTCCACTTGGCTAAAAAAAACACAGAATTTATGAAATCCACCCAATAAACACAAACTTTCAACAATATTCCCTCCACCCACTCCTACCACAAACAAATCCCTTTCAATGCGTAAAAAAAGCCGCCCCACACCCACTCACCCTACAAGCAGTAACACCCGCTCACAGTTTATTTACGAGCTGTTACTGTTTCTACCGCTGGTAAAGTCAGACAGACACCAGTTAGGCACGGGAAGGTAGATAACACTTATCAGTACCGACTACCAGTAGAGCACAATAACCGATTAGTTTTGCTGATGAGTCACTAGTTCATGTCACCTTGTGATCGGTAGACCGATAAAGGTTAGCGCGTGCATGTCCTGCACTGAACATCACCTTCGTGCATACAGCAAGACGCCACGCACTTATCCAGCAGTACGTATCACTCAAAACCATAATTGATCATTATGGAAGTGGAATTTGATCATGGGAAATACTTGATAAAGTTTTCTGATAAAATCCTCCCAAAATTCAATAAGTAAAACTGGAGCTAAAATACTTACAAGTCCTTTAAGCAACACCGAGGAATTGTTGAGGCAATCGTACCTGAAAAAAGAAAAACAACAG
This sequence comes from Stictocephala bisonia, assembly GCA_035578905.1. NCBI lineage: Eukaryota > Metazoa > Arthropoda > Insecta > Hemiptera > Membracidae > Stictocephala > Stictocephala bisonia. The sequence continues at coordinate 3,859,883 of JAQJVL010000039.1, forward strand.
TTATGAGTTGAACATATCTTGCAATTGATGCTATTTTATTATAAATTTACGATGTATAAAGATACATTTACTTACAATCTGCTATTGACGAATACTATATATACATATACATCATATGGGATATGTGTTGAGGAATGTTATAGCGTGGCTTCACAATGTGGCTCAGCGAATCAGTGCCACTACACGGCACCTCTTACTATTACATATACACTAAATATAAACAGATTCCTCACCTTAATGATAAATAGTGTACCTCACTGATTTATGTACTTTGTGGACTGCCCGCTTGGCAGCGTGACGAGCGTGTGGACTGAGCGCGGTTGTCAAACCGGGCCAGTCGACAGACCAGTTTACAGAGGGCCAAAAATGAATGGGTATGGCGCTTCTCTCAGTAACTCCTCGTTAATTATGGCAACGCCACACACATAAATCTGAAGACTCGTAGAATGACATTATCCAAGATGGAGGCGAGCAATCTATGTAGCCTATGTTTTGATATATATTCAAATAACCTTTGAAAAGGATCAATTGGAAAGTTGACTGTAATTTGTCACTAAAATATTAATCAATGACTTTAATTAAAAAGGAAAGTAATTTGTTTGTGGTGAAGACTACACACACTCGTCTAAACCCATCACAGTCATTCGAAATCAAAATCCACACACACATTGACAAACAGTGTCTAAATAATATAATTTTTTTAATTTTAAGTCATTTTCGTAACTTGATATCATTTTATAGGTAAACGATTTTCTTTGCGGTTTCGTGGTGTGAGAAAATCCCTCAAATTTTAATTACCCAAATTGTGTGGATTGGCGTTTCTCTTACTGCAATATTGTAATATCTGAATATGTAGGTAGAAAAAACGTTATGAAACAAATTTTGCACAGCCAGCATCTACTTGAAAAGGACGGAATTTCTGACAGTCTTAGACAATTTTGTATGAGAATAAAGACGAATACAAGTCTCTAATCTTTATTCACAAGCGTAATAAGCAAAAATAACGCGCAAATTTGGTTTATATATGGACTTATCTTGGCTATATTTGGTAACGTTCAGTTTGGTTAGCCATGTTTATCCTATCCTTTCAATAAAAAGCCTTATTGGTCATATTCCTTTAGTTCCACTCCAAACTCAAACAATGGAAAGCTCCAAAACTCCAAACTCTCCAAAACTCTATGGAAAAAGCTACCAATATAACAGGTATTCACCTATTTGGAAAGAAAAAAGGCTTCCATCGGTATCATCAGTGCCTTATAATTTCTAACTGCTATAACCGAAGGTCATCCCTCTGCTTTCTCTACTAAACCAGCGCCGATTCATACTCAAGTTTAACGTTAGGTTAGATATTTGAGTACTATCCAAATCGTTTGAGAATGAATTTAACCAATATGTTCATGTGATTTTGTCCCGATAGAAAATTTTTCAATATTGCTGCTATATAAACTAATTGAATTTGTTACCAAAGAAAAAATTCTAATTTTTCACTAATTCTAATAAATCTGTAATATTAAGGTAACAGCTGGGTTGATTTAGTCCAGGTGGGATTGAGACATCGGCCACGAGGTCTGTAATGGTGAAGTAGATAAGGTCCTAAGTCGCGGAATTTCACTTAGTGCTATCAATTAATCAAGAGAACGTAGGTACGTTTGTTAATTAGCTATGATAGGCAAGGCGGTTGTGCAACTATAGACTGGCCGCTCCCAGGTGAAACACACACCTTGACATTGGAATTGAATTATAACTAGACAGTTTTATGTCTATCCTACTATACTAGGGGCGTTGGATTACTCTGAATTCCCATCCCCCAAGTTGTATCTAGGTGAAGATTTCAGCTACACCCCACTCAAGAGTAGTATTGTATTTACTTAACTATCAAGTTTAAATTTGGTTATTTTGTGTAATTACAAATCTAATTCTCTCTCTCGATTAAGCTGGTCCAAAATTTTTGAGAACGGTCTTTTCTTTTCTCCGCCTCCCTCTTAAATTGTTAAAACTAAATGCAGTTCATAATGTGTGTCATGCAGCTTAGTCTGTATCGTTTCTAAGATTTTTTCCTTCCATCTTCCCTTCAGTTACTCAATGATAACTCCTTCTGTTACTCAATGATTTTCACCTCGTATCTTTCCTTCAGTTACTCTTTGGTTGTACTCGTTCTATCTTCCCTTCATTTATTCTTTAATGTTCTCCTCCTATCATTCCTTCAGTTATTCTTTGATTTCTCCTCCTATCTTCCCTTCAGTTACTCCTTAATTTTCTCCTTATCTTCATTTCAGTAACTCAATGATTTTCTTCTATCTTTCCTTCAGTTACTCTTTGATTGTTCTAGTTTTATATTCCCTTGAGTTACTCCTTAACTGTCTCCTCCTATCTTTCCTTCAGTTACTCTTTGATTGTTCTAGTTTTATATTCCCTTGAGTTACTCCTTAACTGTCTCCTCCTATCTTTCCTTGAGTTACTCCTTAACTGTCTCCTCCTATCTTTCCTTGAGTTACTCTTTAAATGTCTCCTTCTATCTTCATTTCAGTAACTCCTTAATTTCACCTCCTATCTTCCCTTCAGTTGCTCCTTAAATTTCTTCTCTTATCTTTCCTTCAGATGCTCTCTTAACTAATATGTACAGACCTCTTACCAGGCTTAAAAATATGTTCAGTTAATTGTGTTCGACTGTATGAACTATTTGATTTCTTCCGCCCTTCGGAATATATTCTCATTCGTCATCCTTTTTGTCCAAATTATCATCAGCATTCGCCTGACGCACCTTGATTAATTTATAAAAATTACTTAAAATTGGATTGCACAAAAGTTCTAAACGTAGTTCACAATTAAAACTTTGCCACCTGATTATTTTGTCTTTTATAATCTAGTAAAGTGATTTTCCTTTAACCAGACAACTTACAAAACTAAAATACAGGGAATCTATATTTAGGTTATTATTTTCCTTTAACCAGACAACTTATAAAACTAAAATACAGGGAATCTATATTTAGGTTATTATTTTCCTTTAACCAGACAACTTATAAAACTAAAATACAGAGAATCTATATTTAGGTTATTATTTTTTAATTAATCTAAATATAATTTATAATCAACGAGTTTAAAAAAACAGTTAATACTATCTCTTTTAAAGAGTGATACAAAAAAATTAACCACGACAAAATAACCCAGCTCGATGGCACTCTGAACATCATCACAAATATGATGAACGGCGGGAGAGAACGTCAGGTGGCTTGTGGGTGGAGAAGAAAGGACATATTAGTATGGCGTGTTTACTCAGCGAGCAAAGCGACCGAGCGATAGCGGGTCGCTCAGCCTCAGGTGCGCGTAAATCAATCGACGTTGTGCAAATTTCCTTGCGAGATCCGAGACTCCATACGTCACTGTCAAAACAGCTGATACAATGGCGCGCGCGCGTCTTGTTGGCTTTACTGGGCTGTCTGCAGCTGATTGGAACAATGCTGCCAACTGTTGCCTTCTATCACGTTAAAACACGACCCCCACATACGTTATTGGACTATATAAAAGTGGAAAAAATATCGTAATTTATTTTAGTGGTTTTTTTTCCTTTTTTTCGATTACATGTGCACTAAATATTAGGTT